>PVHP010023545.1:0-27007 GCA_004024765.1 Zapus hudsonius
CTTTTTTGGGGGGGGGTTTCGAGGTAGGGTCTCACTCTGACCCAGCCTGACCTGGAATTCACTATGTAGTCTCAGGCTGGCTTTGAGCTCATGGCAATCCTCCTAGCTCTGCTTTCCAAATGCTGAAATTAAAGGTGTGTACCACCACACCCAGCTTTTTTAAAAAAATAAATATTCTTATTTATTTTCCAGGAGAGAGATAGAATGACAGAGATAGATAGATAGATAGATAGATAGATAGATAGATAATAGAGAATGAGTATGCCAGGGGCTCCTGCCAACTTCAGATGAACTCCAGACACATGTGCCACTTTGTGCATCTGACTTTATGTGGGTACTGGGGAATTGAATCCATGCACAGTGCCATCTTCCCAGCTCACACTTGAGTTTTTTGAGGGTAGCCATTCTGGCCTGATTTTGTTTGTTTGTTTGTTTTGCTTTGTTTTTCAAGGTAGGGTCTCACTCTAGCCCAGGCAGACCTAGAATTCACTATGTAGTCTCGGGCTGGCCTCTGAACTCACAGTAATTGCTGGGATAAAAGGCATGGGATGTACCACCACACCCAGCTCTAGGGGATAGCCATTCTGAATGAAGTAAGAAGGAATCTCATAGTACTTTTAATTTGCATTTCCTTGATGGCTAAAGATGCTGAGCACTTCCATAGGCCAATTTGTGATTGTGTTGTTTGCTTTTTATTGTTTAGGTATTATTATTATTATTATTATTATTATTATTATTATTATTTGGTTCTTCATATATTCTAGATATAATCTTCTGTCAGATGTATAGCTGAAAAAGATTTTCTCCTATTCTGTAGGTTGCCTCTTTAATCATTTGGCAGTTTCCTTAGCTGTACAATAGCCTTTCAGTATTACAAGGTCCATTTGTTGATTGTTTGATTGATTTCCTGGGCAACTGTAGTCCTATTCAGAAAGAGGACCTTGAGAGCCACAGAACTGCCCAGCTAGGCAAGCTGTGCCTACTGGCGCAATATGACTGTTAGGGGACCACCAACTGCTCTCTGATCAGATAGGAGGTCTGTTCCATGGGAGGGAAGCCACATCTGGTACTGGAAGCCTGTGGCCAGGAAGGTCATAGGCCCTAGGAGGAAAGCTACTACTGTATGTGGGATAAAAATTACACCTTGGGGATGGTTTGGATGTGGGGGATTAGAGATAAGGGAAGCTCTAGAGTGATTCCTGGTTTGAGGATCTTAGCCAATGATGGTGCCATTTACTGAGCTGGGAAAACTGGGAGAGGGTGGGTTTGGGTCATGTATTATGTATGAATGATGGGTTGGCACAGTTGTGGGATTTTCCCTGCACTGTCAAGCTAGAACTGAGGAGACAGCTCTTAGGTTTCAATCCCAGGTGAGAGTTTGCAGAGTGTGTGTGTGTGTGTGTGTGTGTGTGTGTGTGTGTGTGTGTGTATCGCAGGTGTACATGCGCATGCGAGCATGTAGAGGTCAGAGGACAACTGTTGGGTATCGTCTTCACTGTTTGATGCAGGGTCTCTCTTGTTTCTCACGCATTGTTAGCTAGGCTACATGGCCCTGCCCGGCCAATTCTCCTGTCTCTACTTCCTTTCTCAGCCTAGATGCTAGAACTTACAGTTAGTTGTCCAAAGCATAGGTGTCAATAATTGCTTGAAATTGACTCCAGAAGCGAGGGACTGTCCAACTTTGTATGGGTTCTAGGGATCTGAATTCATGTACTCACGCTTCTCTGACAAGAGCTTTATCAACTGAGCCATCTTCCCAGCCCTGTCTTTAATTATTGACTCTCCTGTCTCAACCCTCTGAGTGCTGGGATTATAGGCAAGCCCCACCATGCCTGACTGGGCCATCTTTTTGAATAGGTTAATGTTATTCCTCTAATTCTTCCCGGGCATCAGCACATAGGATCACCTCTGCTTACAGTCTCTGGTTGGCATCTATAATGACTGCCGATGAGTCCTGAAGTCACTTGATGCCCACAGAAGGTTGGGAGGACTGAAGGCTGATTATAGATATTTCATTTATTCATTGATTCATTCATTTGTTCATCCATCTATTCAATAAAGCCTCACTGAGTACCTACTATGTGTTTATCCCAAGGCTCTTGGGAACAAGGTGAATGAATGCCTAAATGTCTAGAAAAGTTTTGATCATTAGGGAGCGACAAACAGTACTCGAGTCTGTGGATGTGAACTTTTTGGCTCTCTGCCCTTCGTGCCCAGTTATATTGAGATGAAAGGGGGAAAAACCTCTTTATTCTTTTACCTGCTGTGTTGTTTTAAAATTTTATCAAAAATGTCCAATTCTCTGAAAATGCCCAGGCAGAAATAAATCTTTCTACGGTGTCTAAAAATGGACAGCCCCATCTCTCTAGGAGCCAGTGGGAGGTCAGCATTCATGCCCCACGAAGGCAGGGGGCACATTCTCTCCTTTAACATTTTTAAGGCCACTGTAAGTTAGCTTTCCAGATTGGTTTTGCCTACCACCAAACCTTCATTAGAGGCTGTGCGAGCTTCCCTGAGAGAGGGAGTTTAACGAATTGAATCAGCCATTTATTTCATTTGCTGTCATAAACTGCCCTCAGGGAAGGCATGAAGAAGGAATATCTCAAGTCAAGGCACAGCTAGTAGGTGTTCCCACATCAGTCCTTTCTAATGTGTGTGTAGAAGGTTGGAGGGGGCAGGTCTCACAGGTGCCATGGCACACAGACTACGTAATAGGTGCTTAGCAAATTCTACTTTGACTGATGGATTCTTACACATCCAGTAAGGCTGGTAGTGTGTCTCCAGCACCTACTATAGGCCTTCTATCTTGTAGGTACTTAATGAAAATGATTATTGAACAAATGAGTGAGTTTTGCTGGGGAAGGCCCACCTTTGCATGTCCAAAAGTATCTAGGGTTGACTCTCTATAAAGAAGAAACTGTTTACCCATCCATAAACAATTCTCCAGAAGAGCCCAGCTGCAAGTCCTCTGATTCATTACATACCTGAAGACAGTGAGGAATCCCAAAGGTTAAGGATTCCATCCCACAAGACAGTCCCTCACTTCAGGTGTCACTTTCAAGTAGTGGTTTTCACTTATACTTTGAACCAACTGACTTTAAATTGAGGTTCTTACTACCCTTTCTTGGATGTTTCAAAGAACGTGGAAACACTTATATACACCGGCTTCTTATAAAGCATGCTGCAGAGGAAAGAGATGAAGAGCCACATGGGAGAGGTGTTCGTGGTGTGACAAATAGGAATGGACATGAAGCTTCCATGTCTTCTTCAGGGCACTGCCACTCCCAAATCTCCACAAATCAGTCATCTGAAAGCTCATCAACTCTCCCTGTTCAAGAGTGTCTAGTGGACCTGAATTCCCAGCCCCTCTCTTCCTCTCCAGAGCTCAGTGGCTGGAGCTGAAAGTCTCAACTTTCTCACTTTTTTTGGGTCAGCTGCCCCATTTTGAGGCTATGTAGGGGATGCCCCCAAGTGTCCTCCTTACCATAGGGTCGGGTGTGATCACAAAGACTCTATGAAAAGCTCAAGACACTCCTGCCGCTCGGGTTTTAGGAGCAACAGAACTAGGGACAAAAATCAGTGAATTTCCCATTATACTATAATTCCCTTCTTGCTCAGGTAGTAATGTGAACTATGGGATTAGATTACTGTTGTGGTTTGAATGTAAAATGTCCCCCACAGGTTCACGTGTTTGGATTCTTGATCCCTGGCTGTGGTGTAGCCTTACCAGAGGAAGTGGATCATTGAGGGTAGTCCAACCTCATTTCTTTTTTTTTTTTTTCCCCCGAGGTAGGGTCTCACACTACTTCAGCCCAGGCTGATCAAGCACCCAGTCAGTAGTCCCAGGCTGGCCTTGAACTCACATGGATCCTCCTACCTCTGCCTCCTGAGTGCTGGGATTAAAGAAGTGTGCTACCACACCTGGCTCCACCTCACTTCTTGTTTGTCCTCTGTTTCCAGATTCAGATGCAATGTGACCAGCTCTGCTTTGTATTCAGCCACCATGCCTTCTCAGTCACTGTGGAATGTATCTCTCTGGAACTGTAAACTGAATTAAACTCTCCTTTTTAAAGTTGCTTCTGATCAGGCATTTGATCTTAGCAATGAAATGCCACTTTAGCCAGGTAACTGATATCAAAGATCGGAGTCTAGTAACTACACCTTGCCCTCATGCAGGAGTGTCAGGATTCAAAGCACAGAGGGAGGCGGTACAGAGTGAGCTACAGAAAGCCAGGAGCCCCATGCACATGGACAGGGAGAAGACGAGCAAGGAGCATATGCCCAGAGCCTGGGGGAGCCTTCACTGGTATACGGCCATATGGAGTATCTTGACTCTTGGTGGTGGGGCTTCTATGACAGCAACATTTCAGGCCTCCTGTCCTCTCGACTCACCTCTTAGGAGGAAAGAGGTGACTGAGGAGGAAGAGATCAGGACAGGGAAGGAAGCTCAGTGCATCAGTTTTTCCCGAGAGGACCCCATTTCACTTGGCTCCTTCACCCTCACAGGTCAGTCTTATCCAAGTCGGGGGACTACAAGCCTTGAGTGCTGCATGGGGCTATAGGGGAAATCCATGGCTTCAGGATTAGGAGCACATTCTAGCTGCTCAGCTACCTGCCTCTTCCCCTGGCCTTTGTGAACAGTGGGAACGGTGTTTTCAATCTGCATTTCCCTGCCACTGGTGACAAATGGTTCCCAGTTGGGTGAAGCAAGGATTACCTCAAATCCCAGCAGCTGAGGCCCAATGACTGGGCAGGGGTGGAAGTCAGTTGGCTGAAAGGGCCAAGAATAAGCAGATGGTGTTTCCTTGGTTCTTCTGCCCTTATCCATTGTGCAGGGAGCAAATCTCACCTTCTTTCCTCATCTACCTTGGGGACTCAGCCATGGTGGGTGTTCCCTCCTGGTCATGGGGTGTCATCCTTTGCTGTGGCCTCTTCAGTCCTTTCCCCAGCCTTCTCCACCTGATAACACCAGAGAATGGTGATATAGGGCAAGGTTCAGGCCAAAGACTTCATGAAAAGAGCAGAAAGGAGCCCTCTAGGTACCATGTTTCCTCAATGTAATAGACTTTTTTTTTTTGTAATAGACTCTTTTTCAACAAAGCAGATGTACTAGATACTTGTATTTCATTAGAATGAATTCTTTCTATGGAGCACCACGTTCTCTATGCAATTAAAACTCATCTAGAACTAAACCTGGCTAGTATAGTCAGATTTCTCGTGGCTGTGACAAAGAACCCAACCTAAGCGGCTTGTGGAGGAATAGGTTTATTTGATTTACAGACTCGAGGGGAGACTCCATCATGGTAGGGAAAATGATGGCATGAACAGAGGGTGGACATCACCCCCACCATAGCACTGCAAACAGAGCCAGGAAAGTGTGCCAAACACTGACAAGGGAAAATTGGCTTATAACCTATAAGCCTGCCCCCAACAACATACTTCCAGCAAGGTTCCAATTCCAAAACTGACATCAGCTGGGGATCAAGCATTCAGAACACATACATTTGTGGGGGACACCTGGATCAAACCATCACACTGGCCAAGCCTTGCCTGATGCTTACACACACACACATACACACACAAGCATATGATTCCTAATTAAGATGATGCTAAAATTATATGCATTTAGCAGAAATTATACTTCAAATCTTGAATTTTGCTGAGTGCAGTGACATAGGCCTGTCATCCCAGCCCTGGAGAGGCTGAGGCAATAGGATTTGGAGTTCAAGGCCAGCCTGGCTACATAATGAGAACCTGTCTTTAAAACAGTTCTTGAGTGTGGCTGTCTCTCTGTGCTAGTGATATGCATAGTTTCATATTCTTTTAGAGGCAGTGCGGTGACAATGGTCCACAGCTCCCTCACTCCTGCCCTTCAGCCATGGGATCCTGAGACTATAGTGTATTCAATGTAGATTGCATGTATTAAATATACTTTTACTTAGGATATAGGATATTTTCAATTTATGATTGGATTATCAGGACACAATCCCATTGAAAGTCAAGTAGCCATGTACATATGTATGAACATACATATATATCTATCATGCATATGTTATTTATATGTATGTATATACATATTTTCTATCATCTGTCATTTATGTATTTGCTACAAATAAATAAAGAAACTCCTAGTAGCCTTTTATATTAATTAATTTATTTGCATGTGTATGTGTGAATGTATGGACACATCAAGGCCTCTTGCTACTGCAAATAAACACCCGACACTTGCACCACTTGTATTTGGCTTATTTGAGTGGCTTGGGTATTGAACCTGGGCTACCAGACCTTGCAAGCAAGCACCTCTAACCATTGAGCAATCTTCCCAGCTTCCCAGTACCATTTAAAACTTCAGTTTCAAAAGAAACAAGAAGCTTTCTCTGTTTTCTGGCCAACATGAGTTGAATAGACCTTGTCACGTGCTCCCGCCACCATGATGTCGTGCTTTGACTCAGGCCCAAAGCAATGGATCCAACCAACCTTGCACGGAAACCTCTGAAACTGTAGACCAAAATAAAATAAAAGTTTCAGAGAGGGAGAGAGAGAGAGAGAAAGAGAGAGAGAGAGAGAGAGAGAGAGGAAGAAGGATTGTTTTCATATTTTTCTTCCCTCAAGGTTATTTCTTGGTGTGTGTGTGTGTGTGTGTGTGTGTGTGTTTGAGACAGGGTCTTTTATGGTCCAAGATGGCCTTGAACTTTCTATGTATCAGAGGATGACCTTAAACATCTTGATCCTTCTGACACTACTTCCCAAGTCATGAGATTTAGGTATGTGACCACATTCACCTAAGGCTATTTCTTTGAATGAAACCCTTTCTTCCACTTATGGATTTAATTTCCTTGGAAAGAGTATATGGAAAGCACAAAGTCCAGGCCTTAAGTCCTTTCCCTGCTCATCTCTGTCTCTGTGGCCTGGAGCACCACCTTCTCTTCCTCTGCCTGGGCATCCCTGCAAGCAAAGGAAGGATCCCACTATGTGCATAGGCTCCCCTGAATACATGCATACTCGGATATAAACTATATAGTATGTGTGCTGAGCATACACAACATGCTTGACACTCTGTTGAGTACCATGAGGGACACAGTAGTGACCAACCACAGACCATTCCCAGGTGCCTGACCTTTCTGGCAAGGTCAGCTCTGGAGAAACTTCTTCCTAAGAGATGGACTTTTGATGAAACTAGAACTGATCTGTTCATGTCATCCAACATTTACCAAGTTGTTTTGGGAAGGGGAAGATTTACATTTGGTTCTCTTCCTTCGCCTATTCCAGGGAAAGCACGATAAATATTTATTGACTGTTTTAACACACACTGTAGTATTTGCTCTGGTGAGGGGGGCATGTTTATAGAAGCTGTTGTGATCACCATAGCTCTAGGCTAGAACAAGGTGACTTGGGGCTCTTGGTTGTTTCCTAAGTGTTTACCTGAGCACTCTGTGCTTTCTTTTTTCTTTCCCAGTTCTTACTCATGGAGACTTTCTCTACCTCCCCAACCAGTCTGAATGCTTCGTCAAATGGAACACAGAAGTTTGCCAAGCTTGTCTCATGTAAGATTCCTTTCACCGTCCCCATGCGTTGACATGGGACAGACATCCTCAAAGACTGTCAGGCTAGAAAGAACAGTCTTTTTTGAAAAAATTTTTTACTTGACAACTTCCATAAATATAAACAAAATACCATGATTATAATCCCCTCTCATCACTCTCCCTTCCCCCTCTCCCAAGTCCCCCTTCCATTGAATCCCCTCTTTTTTCCAGCTGGTCTCGCTTCTATTTTGATGTCATCAAGTTTTCTTCTCCTGCTATGCAGGTCTGGTGTAGGTAGCATCAGCCACTGTGAGGGCATGAATATCTACGTGACTTTGTGTCTGGTATTGTAAGCACCCTGCACCTTCTTTTGGTGCTTACATTCTTTTTTAAAAAAATTGTTTATGAGAGAGAGAGAGAGAGAGAGAGAGAGAGAGGGAGAAAGAGAGAGAGAGAGAGAAGGGGCATGCCAGGGCCTTCAGCCACTGCAAACAAACTCAGACACATGTGCCACCTTGTTCATCTGACTTTATGTGAGTACTTGGGGAATCAAACTTGGGTCCTTCTGCTTTGCAATCAAGTGCCTTAACCACTAAGCCATCTCTCCAGCCCACATTCTTAGAAAGAACATTCTTAAAGAGAGAAGCACCAATGAAGAGTTGTGCTCTGTCCCAACGTTTGGCATATGTGATTGGCACTCTTGAAGAAGGCAAAATGGATCTAGGTCCTTGGTACATATTGAGGCTCTGGACAATAGACTTGTTACTGATAACCAAAACTTCTCACTTAGAAGTCTTGATTCCAAGGTAGGAATTATGACTGTGACTTATAAAGAAAAGCACATTCAATTTGACTAAAGTTCTGTCCCTAGTGAAAGGCAGAGAGGAGTCAAAACAGACTCCAGAGTTCTTTCTCCTTGGCTGAATGAATAATTTAATGAATGAATGACTGCTGATATCACAATGGTGGACACACCCTGAACTCATGCCAGGAGGTAATGACGTTGATGTTTTGAAAGGTTTGTTGTCAAGATTCTTTATCTAAATTCAGGCAAGTTATTTGACTGCTGTAGGCTACAGAAAAGTTAAATTCACCCAATTACTTCTTTTTTTAAAAAGTCTTAAATATATATTTATTGTCCATAATGAGTTACATTATTCAGTGGGCAAACAATGAGTTGTTATCCCCAATTCCCCAATGCCCCCCTCCCCATCCCCAATCAGCTGGATATCCTCCTCCGTGGGTTATCTGGATCAGTCCTTGTGGCAGGGGACCCTAGATAGCCTAGTACTCAGCCCGGTCCTCCTGGCCCAAGTGTGTTGTTACTGAAGGGTGCCATGCCTCTGGATAGTCTCCACCACTTCTTTCTCTTTTAAATGGCCTTTAAAATTTCTTATTATTTATTATTGTGCTGGGACTTTAACCAAGCATGTGACACATGCTAGACAGGTGCTATATCACTAAACTATACCTCAGCCTCCAGGTCACTTATTAGCTAAGTGTTTTAGTGAAGGAAAGAGGTATCATTGGTCAATTAACCAATATTGGGTTATATATATATATAAATATATTATATATTAAAAATATCTATATTTACTGTTACCCAGCTCCTCAACAAGGATCAATGAAAACTGGAGGGTAAAGGCTCCCAAGCACTCATTCTAGCCAGTTTTTTTTTTCCCAATTTGAGCGTTGATAATGTGGCAGTTCCTAGTGGACATAAGCTCTCTGTGCTCTCTCTTCATTCACCCCAGGGCAAGTGGGTCAGGAGGCCAAGGAAGAGGGGAGGGATGGGGCGATTCATGCCTTGGAAGTCAGTGCTTGAACAACTAGCAGCTGTTGGTGAATGCTGCTCAGAACTGCCTTATTCTTTCTCTGCCTTGAGGTCTCCGGTGTGTGTTCTGTTGTTCCCATAGGCAGCTTCTGAGAATCTACAGATAGATAATCACAGCTGTTGGGAGGCTGAGGCCCGAGGATTGCATGTTTAAGGCCTGTCTGGCCAACTTAATGAGATGCTGTCTCAAAATAAGAGTGAAAACAAGGGTTGGAGATGTAGCTTAGTGGTAGAGTATTTGACCAGCATGAGCAAGCCCCCAAGTTCAATGCCCAGTACTGGAGAAATAATGTCCAGATGAACTTTGCAATGGTTTTCTTGGGGGCATTAGTATAAGTCTAAGGACATGGACATTCCTGCTTGCCAGGCCTGGCCCTCACTGACCCCAATTTCAGGAGTGCTTTAACTGCCCTGAGTTCTTCTGAGGACACGGAATATCTCCCTTTCCCTCCACTCCCATGTGACACTGTCACTTGCCTTGGAGGAGAACCCTATAGATGCTCTTAAAGCCTTGGATTTTCCAGGCTATTTCACATCATGGAGATCAGTTCAGGATAGCTTGCCTTGAAACACATGCACAGTGATTTGTGCACTAGATACTGATTTTTTGGAATTTCCTGCTGGAGCTGAGCTTGGGTGGAGTTCTCTTTGGAAGCACCAGAGTTTTCCTGTTTGTGCAGTTGACTCTCAAAACCTTAAATAAACCCAGTTGTCATGTGTCTAGGACAATAACAATTCCACAGGTCCACTAAGCACCTACCAGGAGCCTGTCACTGTTCTATCAGCCGGACACTCCAGTGACCTCAGAGCCCCCCCACGCCCAAAAAGCTCTCAGTCAGAGAACTCACAGTAGTAAACAAACATTTGACATCCACGTGGTGTGTGCCACGCAGGACAAAGTGCAGTGTTTGGAACAGGAGTCAGGGTGAATCCAACCTCAAGTGGCAGGGCTTGGGGATGGGGTGCAGTGTCATGGGAAAGACTTCCTAGGACCTGAGCCAATTCAACCGCATGCTAAATAGAGCAAGCCAATTTTTGTACAATCTGTTCTCAGTTATCTGAAAGTAGTTTATTCTAGTTAATCTAAAAAAAAAAAAAACCCAAAATTACTTCTCAAGTCTTTTTGCAATGGCTGAAACATCTATCTCCAGCTCTGTTTTCACCACAAGCTTTTGCAGAAGTAACACATGTCATGAAGGCACAGGCACCAAGCTCAATAGTCTGGTTGGAGGAAAGTTCCAGACTAGACAAATCTTTGCCTTGTCTGCTTGAAATGAGGGGAAGGCAGAAGTGGAGGGAGGCAGGAGAAGTGAATTGCTTCCTGGATCCAACAAGTTAGATCTTTCTAGAGAAGTCTGTTATTTCATCTAAAGTGTTTTGGGGGGCGTCAAGCAGACACAATTCTTCAAATCCTATGTAGACATGAGCACATCTCGGTGCCGCCGGATGTACATGAATTGTGCGCTGTTTATTCTTTTTCTGGCTTCTCCTTGCCATCCCCCTCGGTGCAAACAGAATCAAACGAGGTAGAGAGGGAGCATCTTCCAAAGGCTTCTGGGAGTCAGGTTCCTTGAGATTACTCTTGGACTTCCTTTCATTCTCTCATTAGGCCAACCAGGCAAACTTGCTCATTTTTAAAATCACTTTATGTTGGTCCATGCTTTTAATTCCACATTTGGGTGGCTGAGGGCAGAAGGATTGCTTTGACATTGTTCTAGGCTACATAGTTCTAGGTCACAGATACACTGTAAAACTCTGTATCAAAAAGCTGAAAAATACCACTTTATTAAATTATAATCTGTACAATAAAATACACTCATTTTAAACCTACAGACCATGAGTTTTACCAAATGTAAATACCAGTGTAACCACCTCTAAATGGAGGCCTAAACACTGTCAACTCCTGAAAGTTCCTTCCTGCCTCTTTTTGCACAGCCCTGGCCCCAGGCATCCACTGGCCTGATTCCTGTCATGGCAGATTAATTCTGCCTGTTCTAGAAGTTCTAGTACATGGAATCATACCCTGTATAGTCTTTTGAGATTCATCACTGTGACATCTGTAATTGATTTCTTTTTATTTATTTATTGAGAGAGAGTGAGAGAGAGAGAAATAGGGAGAGAGAGAGAGAGAGAGAGAGAGAGAGAGAGAGAGAGAGAGAGAGAGAGAGAATGAGAATGGGCATGCCAGGACCTCCAGCCACTGCAAACCGACTCCAGATACATGCGCCACATCTGGCTTTACATGGGTGCTGGGGAATTGAACTCGGGTCCTTCTGCTTTGCAGGAAAACACCTTAACCATTAAGTCATCTCTCCAACCCCATTTCCTTTTATTTTAAATGCTGACTACTTTTTAGGCAGCAAACAATTGCTGAATTGCTTGGCAAGATGAAGGAAGTCCCTCGTGTCTAAAAACTCTACCGACTTGCCCAGGAAAGGCGTGAGAGTTGCATCCGGTTAGTATAGACTGCATTTAAGAAGAGAAGAGCATTTCTGAGCTCTGGAGCCTGGGAGGTCTGGGAGAGATGACTCTGATGAGTGATAGAAGACTTTACAGAGGGTGACAGCGCTGTTTGCTCCGTTCTGTCATGAGCTCAGCAAAATGTGACAATCCTGGGAAATATAAATACACATTGCTCTATTTAGATGCATGTATGTCTCAGGAGACCTGGTGGGGAGTCGTGGGAGAAGGGTTTCCTGGAGGAACGTGGGCAGAGCTAACTGGGCAAAGGGAAACCTGTCTCAGGCAACTTCAATGCAGACAGATAAACACACATTACAAGGAGGGCTGGAATTTACTGAACACTTAAGCATGGCATCGGGCTCTGTCCGCCTCTCCTGGCAGGCACAGTTTCATTGAACTTGAGCCCATATGAGGCATTCTGCATAACAGATGCTTTTTCTGCATCCTGGTCACTTCTTCCTGCATAGGGTGGGGCATTTCTGCCTGCAGAGCTCCAGCAGCCCGAAGCAGCCTCACCTCTGTGCTGGCACAGACCCAGAGTTACAGGAAGCACTTTGTGTTTCAGCCCAGACAGCGAAAGTGCTTGGGACTGTACTTGTCATCAGTCTAGAGTACAGAGAAACAATGACCCCCAGCTTCCTGTGTGACCTGTCCTGGTGGCTTCTGCATGGCATTTGGTTGATTTGCCACTTCCTAGTACTACTACTCTGCAGCCTCTCTACCACTACCCTCAGGGGCACCTCCTTCCAAAGTCACCTTCCCCTGAGTCCTCACCTCAAGGTCTGCTCTGGATAAGGCAGCTAATCATTTTACAAATGAGTAAACTGAGGCACACACACATCTAGCTAACTCCACTTATCTTTTCAATGAGCATCTGAACTTCACTTTCTCAGGCAGAATTTCTCTGGACCTACCCCCAGCCTAGGTCAGGTGTCCAGCTTAGGTTCTCAGAATCATCCTCATTACCTTTATCCCAGTGCTGAGTTTGGAATGATCTGTGTGATTACTGGATTAACGCTGCCAGATGGCTGGCTCTGGAATGATGGGGGAAGGGGCTTGCTTGATTTGCTTAGCTGTACCTCCAGCACCTTGGCATAGTTTCTGGAACATAGTAATTGCTCAGTAAATATTTACTGGCTGAATAAGTGACTCTAGTTTTCTACTGTTTCTTCACAGGTGCTCACTGGCCTCCTGGGTACTTTTCAACCTCTGTAATCACCATGCCAGAGATGCATAAAGTGGTCCCTGTGAGAGACACTGGGTCTTTCATCCACTGCTATTCTTTTGGGCGTTTAAGGGAAAACAATATCCAGGGCAAGGTGACCGGATTGATCCAGGATACCAAAATTTAGTACCAACTGCAGAGTTGAATCCAGAAGCATGAGAAAGGCAGGTAAAATCTGAGTTAATTATTCAGACAAAATCTGAATAGCATTTTAAGGAAATGCATTGCAGTTTCGATTCATTCACATTCTGAATGAAATGCACATTCTTGGATCTACTTTTCAACAAAAGTACACTTAGCCCCACTTTCTCATTGGGAGGCTGATGAGTATCTATTTCCTTCTATTCTTGCCATGGTATATGAAATTTATAAACTACCTTGGAAGTGTTTGTGGAGAAAAGCACTGAGGATGTGTATGATATTATTGAAATAAGAGCTGACTGAGATTTCCCAGGGACAGTTAAAATAGACACAGGCGCGCACACACTCTGCACTCAGAATCCTTTGGCTCTGATCAGCAGAGATGAATTTTCCCACCTGACAGTTGCCTGTAAGTCAAGAAGTGTGTGTTAGTAGTCACCAGCTTTCTGCTGCTGTTTGCTGCTGTCTCAGGCAATCCTTCATGTGCAGGGACTCAGGGCCTGAAGGATTTTGGCACATGGAGAGGTGGTGCTTAGCAGCAAGGTAAATATTGGCATGCGGTATGTGAGAGGTGAATATAAATAAGCCAAGATATCCTTAGAAAAGTTTATCTCTGGATCCACTACTCTCTCTCCTCTTCTTTTCCTCTCCCTCCCTCCTTCCCCCTCCTTTCTTTCTTTTTCTTTTTCTTTCTTTCTTTCTTTCTTTCTTTCTTTCTTTCTTTCTTTCTTTCTTTCTTTCTTTCTTTCTTTCTTTCTTTCTTTCTTTCTTTCTTCTTTTCTTCTTTCTTTCCTCTCTCTCTCTCTTTCTTTTTTTCTTCTTTTTTTTCATGTAGGGTCTCATTCTAGCCCAGGCTGACCTAGAACTCACTCTGTAGTCCCCAGACTGGCCTCTCACAGTGATCCTCTTTCCTCTGCTCCCAAGTGCTGGGATTAAAGGCATGCACCACCACACCCAGCTCAGCCTGCCTGCCTTCCCTTCCCTTCCTTCCTTCCTCCTTCCCTTCTTCCTTCCCTCCTTCCCTCCCTCCTTTTCCTTCTTTTCTCCCTCCTCTCCCTCTCTCCCTTCCTTCCTTCCTTTCTTCCTTCCTTCCTTTCTTCCTTCCATTTTTTCCAGTATGCTAATAGAAAAAATAATGACTTTACAGGTTTTGGGAAAAACCAAAACAAAAGATCTTTGTCATCATATGAAAGCTGGAAAGTGTTTGCAGGTCAGTAAATGCTGAATGGATAACCTTGAAGGTGACAGGCACATGCTTCCTTCCACTAGGGTTACATGTCTGGCCTTTCCCCTCCTGACGTTATCCCTCCTATTCTAGTCCATCAGTATTCGCTGGGAGATGTCAACCAAGCCAGGCTATTTTACACCCCAGGACCCACCAAAGCATTTGTGGCCCGTAGAGCCAGGGCAAGAATGTGTTCCATTCACTCAATGGGGCCATTTTCTGATCTCTCAATACCTGTCATCAAGCTCATGTCATCGCCTGCATGAAGTAGCCCACCCATTCTAGAATGAGTCGCTTTATCATAGCACAGAGCTACTTAACTAAACATGACTGGGCTCCCTTGGGTGCCTATGCTCACTCCTTTGTCCACTCTGAAGCCAAGTCAACACTTTCCTACCACCCCCTGGCCCATCTGTGACCTTTCAAGTCACCTCTCAAAGCATCTCAGTAATGTAGATTTTATTGAGATGTTCACCAGAGAGAAAAGTAGGTTTCCACTGAACACCATAAAAGCAGACATCATAAAAATCTCCACTCATCGCAAGAGCTCTGCCTCCTGCTGCTGGCCTCCTCGTCTCCCCATCTCCCCCAAGTGTCCACTTGCCAATGGCTCCAGCCCCTCGCATCCCTGCATCGCAGGATCCACCCCAAATCCTTTTAGCACTTTTGTTCCTTCAACCTGTTTCTTCCTTATAATTTTGCTCCATCAAAGAGGAGCCAAAGCCTGGGGGAGGCAATCAACAGCTTTTAAATTTGGCCAAATATTCCACTTAGTGAGGGGGAGCCCTTAGCTGGAACTGGGAACTTAGGGTGATATGCACTAAGAGCTGGACTCTGGGGCCCCCAATGAGAGATGCACTATGCCAGTGATTGACGGAGAGGCTACTAAAAATAGAATCTAGCTAATTCAGAAATGTGTATCTCTGTTAACCTATACAGATCTCACTCTCCGATTGAGATTGTGTTTGTATCTTTCAGAATGCAGTGAGAGAGAGAGAGCTGTGGCTCATCCAACCCTAACAAACCGCAGGCCGATAGCTGACAACCTGGCAAGAGATGAGCCACCCCAGACATACTGTGAAGGATTCACATGGAACCCCGCAGAGAGTGGTGGGATGAACAAGAGACCTATAACCACAGTCAACAAAGGATAAGCCAGACAGACACCAATGATTTTCAACACAACCTAAAGCAGAAGTACAGAGGCCCCTCAGACCTCAACAATAAAGCAGCCTTAATACTCACCCACCATGACTCAGGGAACTGAGCGGAAGAGGGGGTGGAAAGATTGTGAGAGCCGTGGTGGGAGAGAATATCAGAGACTTGACAACCCTCAGTAACAACATACTAGGGCCGGCAGACCCGGGCTGACTCCTAGGCTATCCATGGTCCCCTGCCCCAAGGACTGATCCAGACGGCCCATGGAGGAGGATATCCAGCTGATTGGGGATGGGGAAGAGGAGCATTGGGGAACTGGGGATTACAACTCATTGTTTGTCCATTAAATGTAACTCATTATGGATAATAATAATAATAAAATAGTTATTTTAAAAATCGTAGGTTCTATTCATCGAAGTACTTCTTGGGACCAGGTACTCTTAGGAAGCAAGGGCATTACATATAACCAACATGTTTATTCTGTCAGAGACTGGAAACAACATAAGGGCTGAATCGAGTCATCTCATGGTTGCCTCTTTCCTTCCTTTAAAAAAAAATTTGGTCTTGTTATGAAGCAGTCATTCTGCCCCAGTCTCCCCTTCACACATAGGCTTACCTTTGCAATTTGTGTGTGAAAGTTAAAATATATCTGGGCATGGTGGCTCATGCTTCTAGCACTCGAGAGGCAGAGCCAGGAGGATTGCTGCAAGTTCAAAGCCAGCCTGGTTACATAGCAAATTCCAGGCAAGCCAGGAGTACATAGTGTCTCAAAAGAAAAGGTTAAAATACTTGAGAAATAAAGGAAGCCACATGCCCGCTGCTTATAATCCCTGGAGTCTCACTCGAACCATGGTTTTCTCCTCCAGTATCTTCTACATCCTCTCAGCTCCTGCCCAGAGCTCTCTGCTTAGCAAGCCTGGGCCCTCTTCCTCCCAAGGCCATGCTGCATTTCCCTGACTTCATATTATACATTTGGATTATTGCTTCAGTCCTGGGGTAATCTGTGTCATTCTCCAGGGTGGGCGGTGGTGAGATACCATCCTTTTTTTGAAGGGTACCTGGTCTGCTCTTATAGATCCATTCAGGTTCTTCCTGCTCTTCCAGGTTCAGCAGAGATCTCCACTTGGTTAGGACACTTCATCGAGTTTTCTAGTTTGATGTGATTCTTTCTCTGTTGAATTGGGATGCCTGAGCCTTGAATGTGCTACTCTGAGGGAGCTGAATCACTGGTCTTGCTCTATTGTGAAATGTAGGGTATGAGGCTTTCAGGTGGGCCATCCATCTTGTGTTGTCATTAATAGGGTCATTCACCACATTTTTCTGGTTTTTCTCCATTAACAGACTTGTGGTGGATTTGTATGTCTCTAACTCTGAAGCTATGTGTGGCTGATTTGTTTTGGCCAATGAAGTTCAGGCAGGAGTATTACGAGTCCCTTTGGGGAAGAAGCTTTCAGAGTTGGTGAGTAGCTAATTGTACTCTTTCCCCTCAAGATGACTGCCGGAGCTGGAGATTGGGCATTTTCCATTAGCCAGGATCCTTTTTTAAAAAAATATTTTATTTTTATTTATTTGAGAGAGAATGGGAGAGAGAGAAAGAGGGAGGGAGGGATGGAGGGAGGGAGAGAGAGAGAGAGAGAGAGGAGAGAGAGAATGGGTGCAGCCACTGCAAACAAACTCCAGACACATTCACCACCTTGTGCATCTGGCTTTATGTGGGTACTGGGGAATCGAACTCTGGTCCTTCTGCTTTGTAGGCAAATTCCTTAACCAATAAGCCATCTCTCCAGTCCTAACCAGGATCCTTGAGTGAGGGCATATGGTGAGTGGAACATAACCTTTGTTGAATGAAGCCATTGAGATTCAGAGGCAGCACAGTCTATTCTCTGCAGATAGACTAGAGGTCCTAGAGAGCAGAGGCACTCGCCCTCCATCTCCTGGTGGCTGATAATGGAAACTGAGACAAAGCATGAGTGTGACTTGGTATTAGAACTTCAACGTCAGCTTCCAGTCTCTGAATAACCAAAATAAACAAGCAGTATGACTCCAGCAGTATTCAGAGATTCTGGCAAACAAGGCAGAAAAAGAAAGAGCTGGATAGATCTGGGTTCAAGTGCAAGTGTTGCTATGCACTTGGCTGCGTGACCTTGAGAAAGTTATTTAAGATTTCCCAGTCTTGGTTTCCTCATATGTAACTATGATGATGTTGCCAGTTATTACATGGGATTCTTTTAAAAAATATTTATTTATTTAAGAAAGAGTGAGAAAATGGGGCAGACAGAGGGAGAGAGAGAGAGAGAGAGAGAGAGAGAGAGAGAGAGAGAGAGAGAGAGAGAGAGAGAGAGAGAGAGCCTCCAGTCACTGCAAACAAACTCCAGATGCATGGGCCACTTTGGGCATCTGGCTTTATGTGGGTGTTGGAGAACTGAACCTGGGTCCTTAAGCTTTGCAGGCACCTTAACCTCTGAGCTATCTCTCCAGCCCTTATTACATTGGATTCTTATGGGAATCAAATGATACAACATATTTAAAGCATTTGGTAGATGAATGGTCAGCACATGTCGCCTCTCCTCTCACCCAGTGTGGGTGGGTTGATGTGACCTATTGCCTAAGGCATTCTTGGGGAATGCCTCTCCTTCCTGCACACTTCTGAGATCCGAGTCCCTTGCTTCATCCTTGGATTCATTTTGCTTGGTCCACCTCACACTCTTCAGGTTCTGCTTTGACGGCCTCATGCATACTTTGACCTTCTGAGAAATTCCACCTGTAGCTGACTGGAGTTGGCAGTAGCCCTTGGCAAAGGACTTCTTTGGGGGGGGTACAGTGAATTTGAGCAGATCTTCTGCTGCTAAAACTGTAAGCAAGGTCGTCCGTGAGAGGGGAGAGCCAGAGAAATTAAGGGAGGTGATATCCACAGGAATAAAGAATAGAAGATGTCCTGGTGGCCGCTTCCAAGGTACCCCTACTGGGACCTGGCCTTGACTCTAATGGCATCCCATTGGCTTCTTCCTTGAATTCTGGGATTGCTTAAATGATAGAGAGGAGGTCTGTGAAATTATCTTCAGTGACAAATTTCTTTGGGCCACAAGTTGGCATTTGGTGTGGTAGCCCAAATGTTTGTGGAGGGAGTTTACAGGGGTTTGAAACAGGGTCTTCTGTCCCAGGTTGGACTGAAACTCATTATATAGCCTGGGATAGCACTGAACTCACAATCTTCCTATTTCAGCCCCCTACGTGTAGGGATATAGGTGAGTGGTCACTATGCCCAGCAAGTTTGTGCTTTGTTGGTCTCTTGTGCCTGGGAACGTTGGTTTATGGTTGGTTTGTGGATGGTGCATTGTCCCCGGGTGACTCCTGGAGGCTTTCTCCCTCCCTGTATAGCAGCATCTTGATGTGGTGGGTCCCCGCCCTAGAGCTGCTGATATAACTCATTTTCCCAGTCTTGGCAGGAGCTGTGGTCTTGAATGAGAGTGTTTATATTCTGGAAGAGTAGTCCAGAGGAACGCCTTGCTGTTCCAGCCCAGTCCCTGCTCCCCAGCACCTAGCACCTCCTGTCTCTGGGATGGCTGATCACAGCCAAAGAGAGCATCTTGGGCCTAGAACAAGGCAGGCTGGAAGGAAGCCTTTGCCACCTGCCTTCTCTTATGTTCTGCTGATGCTGGGAGCCTGAGGAAGTTTCTGGGGACAAGGCTTTGCTGCCCCAGGGCCTCGAGCCTGGCAGAGCATGGCGCCAGGTGCAGCTGCTCAAGAGACTTTGTCAATAAATTGTGAAAATATGTGGATGAGAAAACATTTCAGAGGACACTTTAGTGGGAGTTCTTAACACTCAATAAATAGCTTTCACTTATCAGCACTTACATTAATAACAATAAACACTATTTATTAAATACCTGCTCTATACCCAGCCAAGGCCCATTCTACTTCCTTAAACTCCACAATAGGCAATGGTTAAGCAATCAAGTGGCCTTTCCTCAGTTAACAAATGAGTGCCCTGAGAGTCACAGGCTCAAAGTCTGAGGAGCTTGCCTGAAGTCCCAGGGACACTACATCAGCATGCAAAGCCACGTGCACGCTGCCCTTCACCCCGGCTGGAGTTCTTGTCCTGCTAGGTTACCTTGAAAGGAGGCAGGAGGCACAACCCCCTGGGTCGGGGTGTCCTGCCAATCTGTGGGAGATCTTCCCCTTGCAAGTAGGCTGAAATTCAACCTGGAAGGAATCCTGGCAAGCAGCTGGGGGGCCAGTGACCTGCTTTCCCATATACTACAGAACTCCCTCCTGGGCTCAGAACCCTCCCCTGGCCACCCTCATGTATAGCTAGCTACACATAGCGTTCCGCTCTCTTTCTGGCCTCTTCAGTATTCTGGCTTCAAGGCTAGATTTCCATTCTGTTTCAGGTACTATTTTATGGACAAGCCCTGGCACAAAATCAGCGTGGATAAATGTGTATGGAATTGCATGCTAAATTTCTACCCAAAGGATGAAAAAGCTTCAGATCCGGGAGATAGAAAGGCTGGGGGTGGGGGCTGGACAGCAGCGATCCCTCCTTTCCCTCCCTCCCTCTCTCTCTCCCTCCCTCCCTCAGCCCAGTATAGTTAGTATTTCTGTAGTCATCTGATGACAGAAACATCCAAACGCTGAAAAGCTCCAATCAATGCCAGAGCAGAAGTGCACACACGGGGGGTTGTTTCCTTGGAAATGCTTCAGCTGTAATTAACCCCCAAAGACATAGCCAAACAACTCCCTTGACCCTCTGGGGGAGAAGGAGCAATTGAACTACCAGGGCCAGAAAGTCACCTCTTGCGTGCTGTGAGTGGGTGTGCACCCACCTTCCCAGCCCCTGTCCGTAGATGGCCTCTGGGCTGGGGGTTGGCTGCAGAGCCTGTTGCTGCTGGGCTGCGGCTGAGATCATGCTGTTGATCTTGTTTTACACAGAGCAGCCTGGCCGGTTGTGCCGAGTACAGAATGTTCTCTTCTGTGAACTGAGCTTGAACTTTTCCAGCCCACTGTTTGAGGAACCCCACAGACACCGAGAGAAAAGACAGGGAAGATAAGCCCCCGATCGTTGAAATCATGGTGTTCTTTGGGATTTGGGTTCAGGCCATTTGCTTTTCAGTGCTTGAAATGAAAAAAATCTCAAGTATTGCACTTCTTGGAAGAACAAAACGCCTGCGATGTCCTTCCTCCAAGACAGGATTTGGCATCAGCTTTGGAAATTAACAAGTCTGTCACTGTCTGCCTTCAATTTCTTTTTTTCCCTCTTAGGCATTCAAGGAACAACAACAACAATAAAAGCTATTTTCCTATAAAGGAAAGATAAGGCCCCCAGTGCTTGGGGAAGTTATCACAATATTATAAATTGTGTTCCCCGACTTGTTGCTACAACGGGAGAGATTTGATAGGGAGCAAGAGAGGCCTCTGGCCTCCATACAAATGACCAAGGAGGAAAGGTGTTCATGCTGAGAAGGTGCCATGAAATTGCTCTTCCAAAGCGATCTTCAACTAATTTCAAGGTTGGCAAGTCTCCAATACAAGGATGCCAATGGTTTTGGGGGGGGGGAGGCTGTGAGATGATCTCAGGATGAGATTTTTTTATTTTATAAATTATATCTTTATTATCCATATTTAGATACACTGAATGTACAAATAATATGTGGTGCCCCCAATTCCCAGATTTCCCTCTTCCCTGTCCCCACTCAGCTGGATATCCTCCTCCATGGGCAGTCTGGATCAGTCCATGGGGTAGGGGATTATGGATAACCTAGGTATCAACCCAGTTCCACCCCTCTTTGTATGTTGTTACTAAGGGGGGCCATGTCTCTGGATATTCTTCTCCACCATGGCTCTTTCAATCTTTCCGCCCCCTCTTCCGCTCAGTTCCCTGAGACATGGTGGGTGAGTATTAAGTTTGCTTTATTGTTGAGGTCTTAGGGGTCTCTGTACTTCTGCTTTAGGTTGTGTTGAAGATCTTTGATGTCTGTCTCGCTGGCTTATCCTGGGCTGACTGCTTGGCTGTGGTTCTGTAGCGGGGTGAGCTGAGGATTAGAATTTAGAATAATGCCCAGCAAAAATTTCAATGCACCCCAAAATTTAAGGAGCACCTGAATTCTTGTCTACAAAGTTAAAGAATTAAATTCATAGACAAACAGACATTAAGGTTTAGTGGGAGACTTTATTTCAGGGAACATGGGTAGTTACAGAGTTCTCCAGACACCAATGTGTGGAGAATATATGGAGGAGATTTTAGTAAAATCTGTGCTGCTTAGCCAAACAAACAGAAGAAGAACAGGTATCAGAGCAAAAGGTTTATGTGGAAAAGAATCCTGAGACCACCCCCTCACCCCAGACTAAGGGCTGGGGTGAAGGGCCTTACCTGGAAAAAATGAAAAGTCCTCCTTCTAGAAAGCCACGTGGAAAAGAAGACTGGCCTTTGATTTAGGGAAGCTCTTTAAGAGTTCCCCTAGGTAAGTCAGAAAGACAGCTGATTGGTCTATACCTGACCAATAAGTTTTTGCATCTAGGTTTTGGGTTCTGGCTAGAGACACCTCCCACCCAAGGGGAGGGACGTCTATGGAGCTTCCTGAACCTTCACAGTTATGGGTCTCTTGCTTATCCCACCACTCTCTTCCAGGTTCCACGTGGATCCTCCATGGTAGGTCTGGGGTGGCTCATCTCAGGATGAGACTTCTAAAGGTTAGATAATATGGTTTTCCAATATTATTAATTATTTAAGAGATGGGGTAGTGACTGGCCCCCAAACTTCTGGCCTCAAGCAATCCTCCTATCTCAGCCTACCAAGTAGCTGGAGCTATTAGGACATGTTTTGCTAACAATGATGATAACAATAGCAATTATTATTTTTATTGTTTATTGAGGTCTAACTAGTGATCCTCTTTCTGTAGGGGAGAGAAATTGACTAGGCAGCTTAGGGGTGACAGGAGCCCAAGGTGAATAACTGTCTCTTTGGCTAAGTGCAGGAGTTATCCTTGGACCTTCAAGGGAAAATCTAGGTTACCACAATTTACTACAGGTCAGAAATGTCATTTCCTTATCTCTGCCTCCTTAGGGAGCCTTTCCTAGAGAATTAAGATTTCTGGGAAGATTGCCCTTTTCCAGAAACCCTGACCCCAGGCACCTGCTATCAGGACTAGACTTGCTAAATCATCCATGTAGCTCATAAAAAGCCCAACCTGAGTCTCGAGGAGGGTTTCCTAAACTCTTTTTTGCCTCCCTCAGCAAGAGCTCTGCCATGATTCCTTAAGTTCTGAGCTTAAGCCCCCCCATCTCTTCTCTCTCCTAAACCTCTAAACTATAATAAAAATCCATCTGAACCTTATGCTCTGATCTATGGAATCCATTTGTTGAATTCATAGGACAAGAATCCAGAGACACCCCCAAATTCTCAGTGCACTGACAGAGGACATCCCAAAATTTCTGTCTCAGCTCCTCAGCCTCCCAAGTTTGGAATTACAGGCATGCACCACTACACCTGGCCACATTAATAATTTTCTTTGATAGCAATAGATTCCTTTCTTCGCACTATAAATTACCCAAAATTTACTGGTGAAGCAGAAGTACAATTTAGTGTGAGGCGTGGATGTGAAGTGGGAACTGTGGGTTTGAATCTCTCTTCTTACAGGAGCTCATATATTAGTGGGCAAGTCCTATTCGGAGACCCATTAGTAAAAGGGTCAAAGCATCACATATTGGCAGAGTCACTGTGTCTTGCTGATGTACTAGTTAAAGAAATTCTTCTCTTGAATTCACAGTTCCACCTCGTACTTCATGGTTGGGGGCCTGCTGTCTTCTGAATTTTGCTCACATTGGCAACAGAGAATGCTCTTTTGTTTTTTTATTTACTTTTATTTTTATTATTTTGCGACAAAATGTTTCACCATGTATGTAGTCAAGACTAATCTCTAACTTGAGATCTTCCTGCTTCATTAAGGCATTGAGGTTACAAGTATGTGTCACCACACCCACCCAGCAGGGAAATTTCTACAAGAATATCTTGAGCTCTAGCTAAAGATATTGAGTTCGGAGATGCATTCAGTTTCAAGAGGTTCTCTGTGACATTATTATTATTTTTAAAAGTCACGTGTCAACGTGCTGTCAGAGTATTGGTTAGTCATTCATCCTGTAAACTTGTCGAATGTCACCTGTGTTTAAGCCAGTGGCTGGGACTTTGGAGGTGAATTCTCATAAACAAGACTGTGAAGAAGACAACAAAAATCAAGACCCCGGTGGAGGGGCATTTGGACAGACGAGGCAGTGGGAGGCAGATGTTATGGGACTTGGCAATGACAGAGGGAGAAAGAAGACTTAACCACAACCATTTTTTTTTCCTGAGGATGGTGGGGCCAAGGCTGGAAATACAGGATTGGGCTTCCAGCCTTTCTTTGCATGCATGGCAGATGATGCTTTCCTTTCAGACAGGCTGGATTTGAGGAGGCCCGAGGGCATCATGGACAGAACCCTAGCTGTGATTTGGAAATGTGTCCCTGGAGGTAAGAGCTGAAGTAGCTCAGGATTAAACCACACAGAGGACAGGAAAGGCCAGGGAACAAATGCTTCCCTGGTGGTGCTTGAGAAAAGGAGGACTGAGTTTGACCTTGAGTTGTGCTTGGATTTAATGAACATGGGAGGAAAAGAAGCTGGGAAATAATACTTTTTTTTTTTAAAAAAAAAATAAGGTCTCATGTAGCTCTGGTTAACTTAGAACTCTATGTATCCCAGGATGACCTTGAACTCCTGGTCCTCCTGCCTTTTTCTCCCAGGTTCTGGGATTATAGGCATGCACCACCTCACCAAGCAGTAATCCAGTTGTCAGCAGTATGAGGTGTCACTAGTTAATTCTGCTTCTCCACTCTTGTCTGATTTTCCCTTAACACGGAGCAGTGACTCACCTGGATGGTCCTTTTGGCATCTGTCTGAGAAGAAAAGGGAATTGGCAGTGTTCCCCTGTTCATCCATTAAGGCTACATTTTATCAAACTCTTCTGATGGTCGACCATGAACCACAGTGAAAAATATGTTTTATATTCAGGCTGAGGATACACATGCACATGTAATTATGTAACTAGAACAAAAGGCTTTGTGAAGCATTACCTGCATCTTCAGCAATACTTGTATTTTCTGTTCTATTTAATTTCAGTTAAAAAAAAAGAAAATGTGGATTGGAAAGACGTCTCAGTAGTTAAGGCCTGCAAAGATTAACGACTTGGCTTTAATTCCCCAGTATCCATGTAAAGCCAGATGCACAAAGTGGCATATGCATCTGGGGTTAGTTTGCAGTGGCTGGAGGCCCTGTCTTCATTTTCTCTCATCTTTCTCTCTCTCTCTTCCTCTGTACCTCTCTGCTTGCAAATAAAGAAATAAAAGATATTTTTTAAAAAAAGAAAATGTTAGTTGGATTCCACTAAGTTGATATCACTTTCACTAATGGATTTTGAAGCTGCAGTTTGAAAGACACAGGTCTAGGGACTATGGTTTCTGGCAGTCTGCTCTCCCTCTAGTGGTTGGAATGGGTCAGAAGAGAAAAGCATCTGTGAACTAGGCCCCAGGCGCAGGCAGGTGGCAGAGCTCACCCCACTTCCTAGGCTTCTCTTGCCAGGTAGCTGCTTTTAGCTTTGGGAGGAAGTCTATGGGAGCCACATCAGCAGGGTTGCTGGTGGTGCTCCCAGATGCTAACAACATGTGGAGGAGCTCCAATCTGATAAGGCACGAGAAGTTCCAGATGTTTCCTTTCACCTAGGAAAGTCCACCGTTTCTTTCTGCCTCTTTCCTGTGCTCAGGATCAGCTCCTGTGACCTGCATATGCTTGTCAAGTGAACTGCTGCTGAGCTGCGTCCCCCCCAAGTCAATCCTGTGTCACGGCAGGTGCTGGCTTTCTCCTTGACAGGAAAAGGCACAGGCCGACCAGTGAGAAGTCTGCAGGCCCCTGGTCACAGTTACTGGTCGAGAGCTGAGGGTCTCAGGTTCTTGTTGGAGCTATCTGGGCCTTCTAGCTTATGGGCCAGGTGCTTCTGGCAAGAATTCCTGCTATCATCTGCAGAGGGTCTGTATGAAGGTGAAGGTGCCAGGGAGGAGATCAGAGAGGGGGACAGAAAGCATCTGATTGTGTGTGACTTGGAGGATTTGGACCCGGCCTATGCTGTGCCTTAAAAGACAAACAATTCCCCTTTGGTTTCTGTTGATTTCTCCTGAGCTTCTCCAGCCATTACACAGCGTAGAGCATTGGGTGCATCTTCCTTTTGCTATGCTGTGCTCCGCGCTTCTTGGCAAATGAGTAACAGTTGCTCCACGCACAGGTTTCAGGCACCTGCCCTGAGATAGTCCCCCTGATCCTAACGGGCCCACAGGGAGTCCAGGCTGGGTTCATAGTCAAAATTAATGTGAACCAGTGGCTTCCCATGGATCTGCTCACAGATGGGCAACTGCCTTTTTGTCTTTTTTTTTTTCCTTTACAACCTGTCTGTGCTCCTTGCCTGGTCCTGAGTCTTCATCATGTGTTCAGAACCTGGCACTTCCCAGCAGGCCATACAGCCTTTTTGTACACGTGTTCTGCTTTGCATCTCTCATGAAAGGCATTGTGAGCTTAATGCTGAGCGTGCCTTAGGGTGACATGCTTAGAAACCTATAGTGGACGTAGAAACCCTAAGTGCTGGGTGGTGGTGAGGTGGCAGCAGGAAAAGAACAGAGATCATCACTTTCACTGTAATAATGCCTATGTGTGAACGCTGGCTACTGGTTGTATTTCGTCCGTTATCCGGTAAATTCTTACAAACCAATCAGTCCATCAATCAATGGCATGCATTTACTAGAGACACAAACCTTTTTTTTATTTTTATTATTTTTATTTTTATTTTTTTTTAAGTGGCATGTTCTTTATTTTTTTATTTTATTTATTTTTATTTTTTATTTTTTATTTTAATTTAATTTAATTTTTTAAATTTATCGTCCATAATGATTTAAAACATTTAGTGGGCAAACAATGAGTTGTTATCCCTAATTCCCCGCTGCCCTCCCCTCCCCCCTCCACTGGATAACCTCCTCCATGGGTCCTCTGGATCAGTCCTTGTGACAGGGGACCATGGATAGCCTAGTATTCAGCCAGGTTTTCCTGGCCATGCCTCTGGATAATCTCCTCCACCACGGCTATTACAATCTTTCTGCCCCCTCTTCCGCATAGTTCCCTGAGTCGTGGTGGATGAGTATTAAGGCTGCTTTAAGGTTGTGATCTTAGGGGTCTTTGTGTCGAAATCATTGGTTTCTGTCTCACTGGCTTATCCTGTGTTGATTTAATGGCTGTGGCTGTGGGCCCCTTGTTCATCCCGTCATTCTCTGCGGGGTTCCATTTGGATCCTCCACGATATGACTGTGGTGGGTCCTCTCTTGTCAGAATCTCAGCTATCGGCCTACGGTCGGTTGGTAGGGTTAGATGGG
>PVHP010023546.1:0-27192 GCA_004024765.1 Zapus hudsonius
CACCTCCGCCACAGCACTGCAAACAGCGGCAGGAAGGTGTGCCAAACACTGGCAAGGGGAAGCTGGCTTATAACCCCATAAGCCCACCCCCAACAACACAGCTCTAATGAGGTTCTAATTCCCGAATTGCCATCAGCTGAGGATCGATCAGAACACATTCAATTGTTTGTGGGGGACACCTGTATCAAACCATGACAATCTGTGTGTGTCTATTTTTGTAACAACCCTACTGGGTTTTTTTTATTTTTTGTTTTTAAACTGTGGCTTTGTAGTATTCTGAATCAGGTATGATGATACTACTAGTAGTTGTCTTTTTACTGAGGGCATGTTTGCCTATTCAAGGCCTTTTGTGCTTCCATATGAATTTTGAGACTTTTTTTCCTAGTGGAATTTTTTTTGGGGGGGGTTTCGAGGTAGGGTCTTACTCTAGCCCAGGCTGACCTGGAAATCACTAGGAAGTCTCAGGGTGGCCTTGAACTCATGGTGATCCACCTACCTCTGCCTCCCAAATGCTGGGATTAAAAGCATGCGCCAGCACACCCGGCCCTAGTGGAATTTTGATGGAAATTTTATTGAGTATATTACTTTTAGTAGGATGAACATTTTCATGATATTCTTCTAATCCATGAGCATGGGAGATTTTTCTCATCTTCTGTCTTCCACAGTTTCTTCTGTGTTTCAGTGCTTTCATTGTAGAGGTCTTTCACTTCCTTGGCTATGGACATTCCAAGATTTTTAATTTTTGTGGTTATTGCAAATGGGATTGCTTCCCTGATTTCTTTCTCTATATGTTTGACATTGGTATACATAAAGGCTAGTGATTTTTGTTTGTTGATTTTATAGCCTGTCACTTTGTTGAAAAAATATATGACATCTTAGGGGTGTTTTGTGGTCTTTTCAGGTCTCTTATGTATAGAATCATATTATCTACAACTGAAGATAGTTTGACTTTTTTGCAGTTTGAATCACTTTTCTTTCTCTTGTCTTATTACTTTGAATAAGACTTCAAATATGTTAAATAGCAGTAGAGAGGATGGACATCCCTGTCTTGTGGAAATGCTTCAAGTCTTCACTGTTTAGTGTGATATTAGTTTGAGATCTGTTTTATGTAGTTTGTATTATCCAACTTGAGCCTTCATGCTTACAATATAAGCACTTTGCCAAATGAGCTGTCTTTCCAGCCCTGTTGAACATACTTATATAGCTAAAGTCAATGGGCTGCTAGGACAGGATGGCGAGTCAGACATGGCCTTACTCGAGATTTGGTGATTATGTCTCCCCACATAGTCTCTCATCATTCAGTTCTCAAGACCAGGTGGGAGTGCTCTCAGGGACAAAGGGGAAAACAGCAAGGTTTCCTGGGCCACAACTCTGAAGTCACATGATAAATCTCTTATACATTCTGTTGTTTGTCACAACTGATAGCTCGGCTACTCAGTCCAGGAAAACTTCATCTGGTGCTGGTAGCTCCCTTGGCAGCCATCCCATACGCCTGGCATTCACTGGGATCTCCAGTACAACCCATGGTTCATCCTCATGGTTCCATCAGGTCTCCACGCAGGCAGTCCAACACACCTGCTTCACACTACCCATGGCCTAAAACCCTATTGTAAATCTAATGACCCTATCTTCCTGTATTTTTTATACTCCATAGTGCCAGGTTTGCTACCAACTTGTTAATCCAGGGGGATAAAGCTGACTTTGGAGAACAGGAAACTTCCTTCAGCAAACAGGCCCCTTCAAGAGTTCACAGTCTTCCTACTGTCCCAATGCAGATCACCTGGCCCATTCTCAGTGGTTGTAATCTCTCAAGCCATTACAGCTGAACAGGTAGCAGTTTTGGCCCAAAGATTTCATTTCTTTTTGTGCTATCTCACACCAGTTCATTTCCACACAAAGCAACCCTGCACAGGTTCTCAGGACACAGGCAGGCAGCAAGCCTCTCACACAAACTGCTTCTTGACCAGTCCTGACAGTTTTTTCTCCCTCACCCTCATAAATCAAACCTCACAGTCCATAGTGCTCACTGCAGGTCTTTCCAATTCTGACCAGAATGTTCCATCAAGCTATACTTGCAGCTCTGCAAGATGTCTCTTAGGCTGAGGTTTCAAATCCATCCACATTCCTCCTACAAATCAGTTCTGAAAAGCCAAAAACCACAGAATCAGGGTTCTAGCAGCAACAAATGATCTCACTCTCTAGTACCAAAACTGTTATAGACAAATTTCTCATTGCTGCATGAAAAGAACCCGACCAAAGCAGCTTGTGGAAGAATGGGTTTGTTTGGCTTACTGTCTCAAGGGGAAACTCCATCCTGGCAGGGGAAATGATAGCATGAGCAGAGGGTGGACAACACCTCCACCACAGTACTGCAAACAGCAGCAGGAAGGTGTGCCAAATACTGGGAAGGGGAAGCTGGCTTATAACCCCATAAACCCGCCCCCAACAACACAGCTCCAGCGAGGTTCTAACACCCAAACTGCCATCAGCTGGGGATCGAGCATTCAGAACACATTCATTTCAGAGGAACACCTGGATCAAACCATGACACCTGTAATCCCATAACTGTGAGGTGGGGTGTGGGACAGAGGCAGGAGTGCAGCAAGTTCAAGGCCAGCCAGGGCTACATAACAGGACTGAAATTTAATCCTTTTATAATAGTCTCTTGAAAAATTCTTTTGTAGTATCTTGTTTATATAATATAAATTATTTATTTTTATATAATTATAAATTTAAATTTTATTAAAATTTAAAATTATATTTTATATAATTATAAATTATTGTTAATAATAGACAAATTTAGTTTACTGACCTGAACAACCTGTTATCAGTGTTTCTACGCTGATATTAGTGTAGGAAATTATGGAGTGGAGAATGGACAGCAAACACATCACTGTCCTAACTTACAACGGTTACCAGGTTGCTTAAAATATTTCTTTTTGCTTTCCATTTAAATGTACCTTTTCCTTGTAAGAAAATATTACTTTTTTGGGGAAAGCAGCATATTTGTAAAAGATACAGTTCATTTCTATAAATTTTCAATGTTTCAAATTGTGTTACTATGTACAGTTTTTTAAATTAGTGAATTTTAAACTCTTAAAAAATGATGTGGCTTTTTTTGGTTTGTTTTCTGGAACAAAAATATTTGCTTGCCAAGTTCATCCACTTTCTTTTCTGTTTGGTTGTAAGCCTAGAAATAAATTTATTTAAAAACTTCAGAAGGAGTTGAGTAGCATGCATAGCACTCCCCTCCTTTTCACAGAAGAACAAAGAAACAAGTATGTAGCTATAATTTGAGTTGAGAGAACTTGGAAATGAGCAGGGAGGTGGCTGGAACTCATGGTGAAAGAGAAAATACGCCAGCATCTGCTGTCCAGCTCCACAGCTAGGGGGAGGGGGATCTTCCCACTGCAGGAAAGAGTGGCAGCCATCTCTTGCCAGTGAGGATGCTGGCTATTTATAAATGACTGGAAACTTTAACAATCCTCAGAGGCTTGAAGCCTAGCTAGGTAAGTAACCTAAAATCTACACAGTGCCTTGCTTTGGGAAAGGATCTCACATTATCTACAGTGTACACTCAGCATACGTTGTCAACATTCTCATTACTGAATGGAAAAGAACCCGACAAAAGCAAGCTGATGGGAGGAATGGGTTTATTTTGGCTTCAGACTCGAGGGGAAGCTCCATGATGGCAGGGAAAATGATGGCATGAGCAGAGGGATGGACATCACCTCCTGGCCAACATCAGATGGCCAATAGCAGCAGGAGAGTGTGCCAAACACCGGTAAAGGGTTGGCTGTAACACCCATAAACCCGCTCCCAACAAGACAGCTCCAACAAGGTTCCAATACCCAAACTGTCATCTTCTGGGGATCAAGCATTCAGAATACATTCATATGTGGGGAACACCTGGATGAGACCATCACGGTTCACCCCTGGCCTCCAGAAACTAATCGTACATGTTGTAAAATACAATGTATTCAGCTCAACTTTAAAAATCCCTACTGTTTTTTATCCATCTCAATGATACTTAAACATCCACATAATCCAAGATCTTCAACTGAGCCATAAGACCAAAAAATGACCCATAATGGCACAGAACATTCACACTGCAAAAGATAGTATTGGACATTAGCAAAAACAGATTGAACCAGTGCAAGATTTAAAACAAACAGGGTAAGCATCGAACTCTATAATTCCAAGTCCGAATTCTAACCAGTAACAAGTCTCTTGGAGTTCTGATTCCACCCCTCCAGCTCAGCTACTCAGTCTGGGAAAACTTCATCCATTGCTGGCAGCTCGCCTTGGCAGCCAACCTGGCATTCACTGAGTCTCCACTGCAACCCACAGTTCACCTTCATGGCTCCATCAGGACTCCATGCAGGCAATCTACCACACCTGCTTCACAATGCCCTTGGCCTAAAACCATGTTGCAAATCCAATGATCATCTCTTCCTGCATTTGTTATGTTCCATAGTACCAGGTGGGCTATCAATTTGTTAATCCAGAGGGGAATAAAGCCAACTTTGAAGAGCAGGAAACTTCCTTCAGCAAACAGACCCGTTATGTAAAAGGAGTCTCCATTCACCTGCTGTCCCAGTGCAGGTCACCTGGCCCAATCTCAGTGGTTGTCATCTCTCAAACAATTGCAGCTGAATGGGCAGCAGTTTCACCCCAAAGATTTCCTTTCTTCCTGTGCCATCTCCATCTGCTCACACCAGTCCATTTTCACACAAACCAACCCTGTACAAGTTCTTTGGACACAGGCAGACAGAATGCAGCAAGCTTGTCACAAACTGCTTCTGGCACAGTCCTGACAAAGTTCTTTCTCACCCTTGTTAGCCAAATTTCACAGTCAATAGTCCTTACTGCATTCAGGTCTTTCCAATTCTGACCAGAATGGTCCATCAAACTGTACTTACCGCACTACAGGGTGTCTCTTAAGCCAAGGTTTCAAATCCTTCCACATTCCACCTGCAAATCAGTTCCAAAGGCCAAAAAGCCACAGAATCGGGGTTCTAGCAGCAACAAATGTTCCCACTCTCTGGTACCAAAATTGTTTTAGTCAACCTTTCTCATTGCTACAACAACCAAAAGCAGCTTGTGAAGGAATGGGTTTATTTTGACTTACAGATGTGAGGGGAAGCTCCATGATGGTAGGGAATACGATGGCATGAGCAAAGTGTGGACATCACCTCCTGACAAACATCAGGTGAACAATAGCAGCAGGAGAGTGTGCCAAACACTAGCAAGGGGAAGCTTGCAATAAGCTCATAAGCCCGCACTCAACAACAGAGCTCCAACAAGGGTCCAATACCCAAATTGCCATCAGCTGGGATCGAGCATTTGTGGGGAACACCTGCATCAAACCATCACAGGAAGTCATCTTTAGAATTGAACTATTATCTGAGTTTTGAGTGCTCTAGGGGTTTGAAATCCTTTTATGTTACCATCTCTGTAACTCCATAGACATTGAGGGTGAAGGGCAAAGGGTGGATTTCTTGTGACTACAATTTCTCTGAGTGTGATCTAAACCTGCTGAGTGCCCTACACTGTAGGGAATGGATGTTGAGACACACAGAGGAATGAGGATACTATCTTGAGAAGTGGAGGATGGGGCACTTGCCATCTGAGACAAAGGACATGGTCAGCAGTATATGGAACTGGCCAGTCAGGATTGAAGGCAGGCACCTGTGCAGTTCCTGTTGTCCCTCAGGTCAGTCCATACCTGTTAGAGCTGGAGTAGAAGCCCTGATTCCAGGTGTTGCCTCTCGTTACCTGCTGAGGGATCAGTGAACCACTCTGTGTCTCCAGCACCTATTCATTATATAATTATTATACCAGCACTAGGGAGGTGGACATGAAGGCAGGAGGATCAGGAGTTTAAGGCCAGCCATGGTTACAACAACGAATTTGAGGATCTTGAGCAAGATGATGCTTAGACGCTACTGGTGGGGTTGGTGCAGCTATTAGTGTGGAAGTTCCTCAGAAAACTAAAATTAGCACTTAAATAGGACCAACTGTACCATTCGTGGGTATAGACCTGAAGGATTCTAGAATAACATGCCACAAGATACTTGTATGTGTTTATGGCTGAACTAGTCTAGATGTCACTTAGCAGAGGAATAGAGAGAGAGAAATTGTGATATATATATAGATGATTTCATTCAGCTATGAGTAAAGAGTGAAATTATAACATCAGTAGGAAAAAATTGGGTGGAACTGGAGATGATTATGTTTAATAAGGCAGTTAGAAAGAGAAGGATGCTTTCTCTCATATGCAGAATCTGTATTTGTGTGTGTGTGTGTGTGTGTGTGTGTGTGTGTGTGTGTGTGTGTGTGTGTGTTGAAAGTAGGGGATTCTGAGTGGATAGGAAAGGGGGAAGGGTGAATGTAACAAAGCAGAAGGGATAGTTGGAGGAGGAAGAGGACCATAAAGAGTGGAGGGAAGATGAAGGTGGATAGTAGGTGATGAAAACAAATTAAAACATAAATAGAAAGTGACATACTACAGAGCCATAGTTCAGAAACACAGCATGATACTGACATAAAAGCAGATGCATAAACCAAAGGAACAGATTAGCTATCCAAGCATAAACACATTCATATCCAACTGTGTTGTATAACAGATTCCTCAGAATTGAAGAGAGGAAGGAGGTTCCTTAGGTTCAGGAAGTCAAGTTTGGGAGACCTGAAACTTAAAGGTCACTCAATGACTCTCTAAGGTTAAGTTAATTAGAAACTTAAACATTCCTTCCTGGGAAGGGCAGGAATTTCCAGTTTCAGGAAGTCAGCAAGTCTAGGAAAAGATTACAAAGCCCCACCCCAAACTGTATAAAGGAGAAACAAGTGCTTGGGGCTGAGACTCTGCTTGAGCTGCTCTAAGTCCTGTAGTCTACAGGAGACTCTCAAATCAGCTGAGCTGCCTACAGTGTGCTCCAGAGATGTGAATAGCTTCCACAGGTCATCACCTATGTCAGGCCTTTTCATGATGCAGCTGCCTTTGAGTAGTCTATCCCTCCTATAAACAACTCCTCACCCTACTCAGTAAGTAAACCCAGAAAACTCATTGGTTCACCAGAACTGGTTTTCGTGTAATTGTCCTTTGGTCTGTGGTATGTGTTGTGTCTTCCCGGGTGAAAAGTTTCCTGTGACAAACTGATTCTCAACAAAGGCACCAACAAAATACATTGGAGAAAGGACAGCCGGTTTAATTAATGCTGCTGGGGAAGTTGGGTATGCACATGTCTACCCAAATTGAAACTTGATCCTTATCTCTGACTCTTACAAAAATAAACTCCCAATGATTAAAGGCCAAAACAGAACTCTGTCACTACTAGAAGAAAACACAAGAGACACATTCCAAGACATTGGTACAGGCAGTAATTTTCTGGACCCCAAAAGCCCAGGAAACAAGTAAAAATTGACCAAAGGGATTGCATAAACTAAAAGGTTGTACTGCAAAGGGAAAAATCAAGAGTGGAGCGACAACCTAGAAGTGGATGAGCATACCTGCCAATTGCTTATCTAATAGGGGTTTAGTATTCAGAATATATAAAGAAGTCAAAAACTTAACCTAATTTCAAAATGGGCAAATTCTCTGAAGACACATTTCAAAAGATGGCATATAAATGGCCCGCAAATGTATGCTCAAGAGTTCTACATCATCGATAGCTGAGATCCTGGCAAGAGATGAGCCACCACAGTCATACCGGGGAGGATCCATATGGAATCCCACAGAGAATGACGGGATGAACAAGGGACCCACAGCCACAGCCATTCAATCAACACAGGATAAGCCAGTGAGACAGAAATCAATGATCTTCGACACAAAGACCCCTAAGTTCTCAACATTAAAGCAGCCTTAATACTCACCCATCATGACTCAGGGAACTGAGCGGAAGAGGGGATGGAAAAATGGGAGAGCCATGGTGGGGAAGAATATCCAGAGGCATGGCACCTCTGAGTAACAACATACTAGGGCCAGGAGAACCGGGCTGACTCCTAGGCTCTCCATAACTCCCTACCCCATGGACTGATCCAGACAGCCCACGGAGGAGGATATCCAGCTGATTGGGGATGGGGAAGAGGGGCATTGGGGAACTGGGGATAACAACTCATCGTTTGCCCATTAAATAATGTAACTCATTATGGACAATAAAAATAAATTAATAAATAAAGAGTTCCACATCGTTATCACAGACGCAAACCAGAGCTACAGTGAGATGCCACATCACACCAGCTACAGTAGCCATTATCAAAACAGGCTCACAAATGCTGCTGTGGTCGGGAAAAGGGAACTCACACACCGTTGGGAGGGATGTATCTTAGTACATTAATTATGGAAAACAGTATAAATGTTACTCAAGAAGATATAAACAGAATCAACACACGATCCAGCTAACCCACTTCTGTGTAGATATCCAAACGCAATGAAATCAGCGCACAAAAGAGATACCTGTTTGTCTATGTTTAGTTCAGCAGTGCAGCCAAGATATAGAATCTGTCTAGGTACCCATCCATAGAGGAAAATGGATAAAGAAAATTTGGTATATAAGCACAGTGGAATAGTATTCAACCATAAAGAAGAATGGCGGCTGGGCATGTTGTTCGGTGGCAGAGTGACTGTCTACCCTGAGTTTACTCTCTAAAAGCACAAGACAACAAAAGCCAAGAAAGAAATGTCTGCAGCAAAAGGGATGGAATGAGAGGATGTCACATGAACTAATCCAGACACAGAAAGACAAGTTTCTTTCATGGTAATCAGAGATTGGAAAGGTTTCCTATGGAGGAAAAGAGTGGTGGGCTTTGATCAGTACATACCAAACTCTGTTAATAGAGACAGTTCAAATGTGTTAATAAAAATAAGACCTAATTCAGAAACATATGAGAAGCCAGTGTTCTTTTTCCTTTGCACTTGGTAAACTTGCTCTCCAGCAATCCTGTTGCTACCCACCTATCCAGAACCGTAATTTTTCCCTATTTCTCCGTCTTCCTTTAATCATGTACCTGAACTTTGTTCTCTTTCTGCATGCTACCAATAACTCAGGGAGATCTAAACTGATGTTTTTATACTTTGTCGAAACAGATATCACTTCTGACGCTCAGGTTGCTGTGTCTATGAAACCAAGCACCAAATGTGGTATTTCTAAGTTGATGTTAAATAAGATAAACCTGTCTTTTATAACTTAAACTAGAAGCTTTTACAAGCCAAAGCTGAGAATGATTTGACTTTATTTTAAGATACACCATAACAAGAGTTCATAAATTCTGTGTGCCAGCCTGGACGCTGACCATGGAGAAGTAGATGCCTTTCTGTGCCAGCAGCTGCTGGTGGGTGCCATGCTCCTTGACCTTGCCGTTCTGAATCACCACGATGAGGTCTGCGTTCTGGATGGTGGACAGGCGGTGAGCGATCACAATGCAGGTGCGGCCTTCTCTGGCTTTGTCCAGGGCTTCCTGGACAACCTGTTGATAAATCCAACAAACTGTTAATAAGCTTTAGCATTAAATGAAACTTAAACTGTTTACCATCCTAGCCAAACCAGCAGTTCTAGTTTCCCAATCTCTGAGTCTTTGGCTTTGTGTACATATATATTTTACATAGCTAACATTGTAGTTTGCATAGCTAGTTTTTGTTTTTTAATTATCATTCACAGATATTCCATGATATAAAGAGTCCTCACAAGCATTTATGTTTTCTAACCACTGTATCATTTTATTTAGTTCTCATTTAGCTCCTTTTCCAGTTGTTCATTACTATAGTTAATATGCTAACATAGTCACTTATGCAGCTTTTTTGTTTTGTTTTGTTTTTTTGAGGTAGGGTCTCGCTCTAATTCAGGCTGGCCTAAAATTCACTATGTAGTCTCAGGGTGGCCTTGCACTCACGGCAATCCTCCTACCTCTGCCTCCCAAGTGTTGGGATTAAAGGCGTGCGCCACCAAGCCCGGCTAGCTTTTCTCTTTTGTTTATAAAATACATATTCATTTTAGAAATGTTCAAATGTTCTAGCACTTCACAATAACCACCAACTATATTTCAGTATTTCCCCTGTATTTGCTTTTTTTCATGGCAGAGGATTAAAAAAAAACTTCTATTTACTAAGTTTAAGTTGACAAAGATGGGAGACTTGACCTTTTCACTTTCAGTGTCCAGAGCTGATGTAGCTTCGTCCAGCAGCAGGATTTGGGGTTGTCGGATGAGGGCTCGTGCGATAGCAATCCTCTGTTTCTGACCTCCTGAGAGCTGAGTCCCCTTATCTCCCACTCTTGTTTCATATTTCTGTAAGTTAGACCGAAAATTATGGATGGAATAGTAAATAAACTTTTACTTAACATTTGACAGTTCTATTTATAAGGAGAATGTTGACAGTCAAGTTTCTGTAATAAAGTAGTTGTACATTTAATACTATATTTTCAACTTCACAGAATGCTTACTTTCAAAATTGAACTAGATAACTGGTACTTGAACTGTCCATGGTGTTATCACAGAAACCTGAGTGATCAACTCTTGAATTCCTGTCACTATCATGCTGCCACCTGATGTGATGTCAGTGAGTCCTAAGAATATGCATTGCTTCTGTCGGATGATATATATATGGTTTTTCAAGGTAGGGTCTCATTCTAGCCAGGCTTACCTGGATTTCTCTGTTCAGTGCTGGCCTTGAACTTAAGGTGATCCTCCTACCTCTGCCTCCCAAATGCTGAGATTAAAGGCTTCCTTTAATATTTTAATAACAAGATCCACTTAAATGTTTATTAAGTATATGCTATATCTAGAACTACAGGAAACAAAAGAAATTTATCTGTGTTCCCCCCTGAAGGGGTATACACACACACACACACACACACACACACACACACACACAGAGTAGTTGGTAGTAAATATATATTGTAAAAGATAGGAGAGAAAGAGGAATTGTGAGGACAAGGAAAGAAGGAAGGAAGGAAGGAAGGAAGGAAGGAAGGAAGGAAGGAAGGAAGGAAGGAAGGAAGGAGCTAAATGAAGGAAAGAAATCTTTGGAAGCTGAATACATGGGAGGCTGAGAAAGAGGAGAATGAATAGAGATGCTATATAATGGGCTCATCTTGCAAAGCTTATTTAGTGATCTTCATCATGAGAGTTGGCTTTCCAAAGTCCATCATCATTTCTATTAAAAGGGGAAGCTTTAGGGCTTTTCCTTTCACAGTTAAACCCAATGTTTGATTCCAGTCGATGCTTATGATTCAAGGAAGCCTAATCACCACACAGTTCAAAAATACTGAGTGTGATTCATTTCTAATCACAATACAAAAGCAAAACTAATTAAGTTCTACTTCAGTTTCTCCTTGAATTCTGGATGAATACCATAAAGTGAAGTGCCACCACTATCACTATAACTTTTAGAGGCCTCAAAGTCATCTTTGCACAATTAATTAAATGTGGTTAATCACCTTTCCATAATTAATTATATATGGTTGAAATCACATATGAAACACAGAATGAACCACTTCTTAAAGGTAAAATGTAAAACAATAAAAGTTTTTAAAAAGGAAATATCTTTGGTCCAAGGGATGTGCAAACAGTTCATTATAGATGACATAAAAAGCAAGTCCAAGCTGGGCATGGTGGCACACGCCTTTAATCCCAGTGGTCCGGAGGCAGAAGTAAGAGAATCACCATGAGTTCAAGGCCACCCTGAGACTACAGTGAATTCCAGGTCAGCCTGGGCTGGAGTGAGACCTATCTAAAAAACAAAAACAAAACAAAAGGCAAGTCCATTAAAGGAAAAATGAGTTAGACCTTGTTGAGTTTAAATTTATTTTGCTCTTCAAAAGAAATAACTAAAGCAAACTATAGGTTAGAGAAAATATTTATAAAACACATATTAAATAGGAATTAGAATACATAAGGTAAATAACCAACAATAAAAAATTACACAGCAAATAAATATATAAAAGACAGCTAAACTTCATTTTCCTTTAGGACACAGATGACAACCACAATCACATGTCACTCTTATCAAAATGTTAAAGACAGGGCTAGGGAGATGGCTCACCAGTTAAGGCACTTGCCTGAAAATCCTAATGACCCAAGTTTGATTCCTCAGTACTCACATAAAGTCAGATGCACAAATTGGCACATGCATCTGGAGCTCATTTGCAGTGGTTGGAGGCCCTGGTGTGCCCATTCTCTCTCTCTCTCTCTCTCTCTCTCTCTCTCTCTCTCTCTCTCTCTCTCTCTCCTGTCTCTCTTTCTTTCTCTTTCTCCTTCTATCTCTCCTTGTAGATAAATGAATAAAATATTTTTAAATGTTAAAAACACAAAAAAAGATAGCACTAAATGTTGGCAAATACTTAGAGAAACTATATCACTCTAACACTTCTGGGAGGACTGTGAAATGCTGCAGTTAGTTTAGAACAGATTTTTTTAAAAAATAAAACCAAACAGTTGAGCTAGGTAGATGGTTTAATAGTTAAAGGTACTAGACTGCAAAGCCTGCCAGTCCAGGTTCAGTTCCCCAGGCACCCATGCAAAGTAGCACATGCATCTGGAGTTTCTTTGCAGTGGCAAGAGGCCCTGGGACGCCCATGGTCAATCAGCCAGTCTCTGTCTCTCATACCCAAATAAATAATATATTTATTTTAAAAGACCAAATATGATCATCATGGCTGAGTAACTATACTCCTGGGTATTTCAGAAAATAAGAACTTAGGGCTGGAGAGATGGCTCAGTGGTTAAGGCACTTGCCTCCAGTGCCTAAGGCCCCAGGTTCAATTCCCCAGGACCCACATGGGCCAGACCCACAAGGTGGTGGCCCTGATGCTCTCTCTCTCTCTCTCTCTCTCTCTCTCTCTCTCTCTCTCTGCTTGAAAATGAATAAATAAAAATTAAAAAAATAAAATAAAATATATAAAAAAAAGAAAATAAGAACTTAAATTTATACCAAAACACCAATATCAAGTGTTTATAGCTCCAAATTGGTGATGACCCTGGTAAGCTTTTGCAGGATGAAGGCTGAATTGTGCTTCACCTATACCGTGAAATGCCACTCAGCAATAAAGCAGAATTATTTATAAACACACAGAATTTCAGGTAATTACACTGAATGAGAAAAGTAAATCTTACACATTTTCATATTATATGTACTTATATAATACTCTCACAATAGAAAAGATTGTACAGAGAGAGACTGGATCAGTGGTTGCCAGGAAGTTGGGGAGAGTGAAGGGGTGTGTGACTAGAAAAATAGCCACAGGGGGGCTCTTCACGGAGACAGAAGGTTCTGCATCTTGAGCGTCTTGTGTGGGGGTCATATGAGTCCCCACTTGCACCACAACTGTGCAAGACCAGGCACACACAAACACAAACAAGTACAAGGAAAGTTGGTAAAATCCTTCAAGTTCAAGTAACCTGGCTTGAATAACATCAGTGGGTAGAATTGATGTGAACAGCTTGGTTAACTATTGTACTGTAGTTTTGAAAGCTGCTACCCTTAGGGAAAATGAGATAAAGAACAATCTCTGTTTTCCTCACAACCACATGTGATTCGTACTTTTCTAAAAATAACAAGTTTAAATCCCAGCTATGGCACTTTGAATTTCATGTCATCTCTTTGCTTCTCACTACGTTTGTGTGAGGTAGGCATGCTGTCCCACTTTCAATGAAGGAATTTGTCCTTAAGCTAGGTGTTTGCCCAGTGTCACAATAGGAATGGTTTCAGGGATAAATACCAGTACTTTTGACTTCAGCTAAGAAGTTATGTGTTAACTCACATGGGGCAGTGACTCTATGAACTGGTGGATGTTGGCAGCTTTGGCCGCGCTCACGATCTCCTCCTGGGACACGACCCGGCTGTTGTCTCCATAGGCGATGTTCTCTCCGATGCTGCAGTCAAACAGGATGGGCTCCTGGGACACCATGCCCAGGTGCGCTCGGAGCCACTGCACGTTCAGGTGCTTCGCTTCCTCACCATCTATGAGCTGAAGAACAGAAGTCCACAAGCTGAGTCTTTTAAAAAGAAAAGGGAAAAAACTCTTGCTAGGAAGTTACTAAATTATCTAGAGCAGAGCTGTCTAACCTTTTGGCTTCTCGGGGCCATAATGATGAACTGTCTTGAGCCACACATTAAATATGCCGATATAAAAGCAAGCAAAAGATCGTCTTACATTGGATGACACAGATAAGCAAAAAATCATCAGAAAATACTCCTTATTTTGTGGTGTTCTGTTTGGAGAGGGCTTTAAAATCACTGGGCAGATGACAAATTGTAGATCACTGATAAAGAAAATTGCATAGCTAAGCAATGAAACCTCAATGACTTTTTTTTTCTAGGTAGCATCTCACTCTAGCCCAGGCTGACCTGGAATTCATTATGTAGTCTCAAGGTGGCTTTGAACTCATGATGCTCCTAACTCTGCCTCCCAAGTGCCTCGCCTCGCTGACTTCTTTTGATATTTTTATTTCTAATTAAAGAAACGGAGGCAATTCAAAAGAAGGGGGTGGCTGCAAAGAAAACCATTAAGACCATTTTCTGGGCAAGCATAATAGCCCAAAACCACCAGAGTTTGATTCTCTAGCATCCATGTAAACAGCTAGGTATGGCCATGCACAAAGATTACTCCAGTCTGGATAAGTGAAAGGAGGAGGACACCCAGTGACTTGTTCCGGCCTTTGCATTTACGCGCACTGATCACAGACATCTGCACACACACGTGAATACACTCACATCATATCACACACTACACCACACATACACTACACACTCAAAAAAGTCACAAGTGGAAGATTTGCCATTGCATTAGAAAACTGAATTCATCAATGTCTGATTTAATGAAAATAGTGGTGATTCTTAGTGAGTCTCCAGATGCTCATCAGACATTTGGGTTCTAATTTTACTCCTAGTGAGCTTCGTTCTGGAAAATAGCTGCTCACATATGTAGGTGTCACCACAAAGTGATGGCGCGAATAAGGCACGACTGTGCTGCAAGGGAAGACAGGACCTATTGAAGTCTAGAAAAGAGACATGAGCAAATTTTTCTTTAAGTTGAATATCAGATTGCAGCTCTACATTGTATTACATTTGAAAGTTGGCAGGTAACACTTTTATGTCCCCTGAAAATGAAGTCACAAATATATTAAAATAGACATTATTTTCCAAGAATTCTTGAAACCTGTTTTCATATTCTTATACTAAATTGAAAAGCAAGGCTACATATTCTTCATTTTACTCATTTTCTTTATTAATGATGCCAGGGGTCACAGACGATACTTAGCCATCATGTTGAAGTACATAAAGTCATTTGCCTTAATTTGAGGTTGTCATAATTTCAGTGTCATTTGTGATGTTGTCAAGATTTGAAATGTTGTATTGGTAAATTGGGTTTTTACCCTCTTCACTTAAGTGAGCAGTTCAGTCCATGGTAAAAAATGCTAACTCTGTAAGTCAGTTTTCATTGTCAAGTTCTGGCACAAATTTTGTTTTTGATACTATAAATGACCTGATAACCTGTCACAAATCATAAAATCTTTTCAACATTTGGCCTCCATCTTGCTATCTGAAAGTTACCCATCTTCTGAAAAGTCAATGATGTTGCTATAGTCAGAATAAACACTTTTAAGGAATTCCTAGAATCGGTGATGCTTTAATCCCTTGGCCCTTATAAAATTCAGGTTTGATAATGATTTGCATAACAATATCCATTTTAAAAATGATCTTTGTACTTACATTTTCTTGACTTACTATGCAATAATACTTTATTAAATGTGAGCTTGAGGTGGCACGTGCATTGTCTTGTATCATTTTACAAGTCCCTCTTTTTTACTTATCCTCCCCAAGGTACCATCAGTAATGACATCAAACACGTTCATAATGGACAAAAACGTTGCTTAATATATTTTTTACTGCATCATATGAATCTTCTTATTTAGTTGTGTCTTTTAATGGCACTAAAAAGCCATTTCTTTCAATGGTGGTATATTTGCCACAAGCCCCTCTAATGTAAACAAGTGAAGCTAAGTTTGAACTATTGGTGCTGTTATCTTATCCATTGTCAAAGAATAGAATTCAAAATTAGCAGTTCTGCTAACTTCTTTGGATGGATTTTCCAGTTAATGTCTTCAGTTCACTGGCTGCAGTCTTGTGAGACAAACTGATTTCAACAATACCCATAGCCTCCCATTGTGGCTCACGTATAACCTCCATGCTCTTCATACATTGCTTAATAAACTGAGCATCAGTGAATGATTTTGTTTATTACTATACATATTCTACCATATAACTAGCTTTTCCAATAGCATCTGTCATGGTTTGATCCAGGTGTCCCCCATAAACAAATGAATGTGTTCTGAGTGCTCGATCCTCAGCTGATGGCAGTTCTGGAATTAGAACCTCGCTGAAGCTGTTTTGTCAGGGGCGGGCTTATGGGGATTATAAACCAGCTTCCCCTTGCCAGTGTTTGGCACACCTTCCTGCGTTGTTTGTAGTGTGACGGAGGTAATGTCCACTCTCTGCTCATGCCATCATTTTCCCTGCCAGGATGGAGTCTCCCCTTGAGTCCGTAAGCCTAATACACCCATTCCTCCACAAGCTGCTTCATGTAGGGTTCTTTCTGTGCAGCAACTAGAAAGATGACTGTAACAGCATCTGAGCTGTAACTTAAAAAAAATCTCATTGAAAAGTTAGGCCTTTTTTCAGTTTTACATAGAATGCCTTTTCAATTTATAGTCTTTTAAAAACTTGCACAAATTCCCTACAAACATTTCCTAATAACAGAGTGCCTTACTGTTTGCCTTGACAAGAAAAGTCATCTTTCCACTTTTCATTTAACAATCTTCCTTCATCTCTAATTTTGGGTTTTGTTTTGTTTTCTTTTTTCTTTTCTTTTCTTTTCTTTTTTTTTTTTTTTTTTTTTTTTTTTTTTTTTTTTTTTTTTTTTTTTTTTTTTTTTTTTTTTTTTTTTTTTTTTTTTTTTTTTTTTTTTTTTTTTTTGAGGCAGGCTCTCACTGTAGCCCAGGCTGACCTGGAACACACTCTTTAGTCCCAGTTTGACCTCAAACTCACAGCAACAATCCTGCTACCTCTGCCTCCAAATTGTGGGATTAAAGGCCTGTGCTACCATGCCTTGCTGTAATTTTTCTCTTTTGAGGAATCCTGTTTCTATCAAATATTATAGAGACCATGTTTTGATTAAAGAAATAATCATAGATAAGGAAGTATATTTACTTGATGAAAATTAACTGAAAACAAAATAGAGAGCTAAGTTTGTGCCCTTCTGTATCCCAGCCGTCAAAGCCGTAAGAAATAGAGGGCTCAACATAAAGCACAGAGGTAAAGTGCGGGAAGACCCTTAATAACCACATAAAATATTTACCTGTCTTGTAAGTAAAGTAAGATGCCTGTCCTTTGCAGCGGTAGGTTAAAGCATTATGGAGAATCACTGTGTTTCACTTCCCAAGTTACCACAAGCACAGCTGGTGTCTGAGAAACCAATTCACCGGTCTGCACTTGAAAGATAACACACTGGAACCACACACCACCTTAAAACTGATGTGTATATTGTTTGCATGTGTACATGGTTTGAGTGACATTGTGAGTGACACGATGTCATCTGCAAAGATCACACTTGACAACTGAGCAGTCGAGTCCCAAACAACATCCCAAAACGTGTGATATTTAAATGTTAATGATTTTGTGTTAGCAACATTTCTAGGTATCCTGGACACAGGATGGACATCGCTGGTCTAGAAGACTATTGTAATGTGCATCAGAAGCCAGGGAACTCCGTGCATGACTCGTGCCTCTAATGCTTCTGTTTAAGGTCAGCCTGAAGCTAGATGCCAGAAGTCTAGGATGAAAGCAACTGTGGGAAAGCTGGAGGTGGAGGGTCAGACAGAGCCTCAACTCAGGATTAGCGAGATGAAGAAAAGCAAAAGGCTGTGGGCGAAAGCAGGCACCTCCTTGTCCTGGAAGTCTACTTTGAAAGTGGCAAATCTGGTGTAGCCCTTTGGTCCTCTTTCTCCTAGAACTGCCAGCCTTAAACCTTTATAAAAATAAAGAGCTACAAAGAGCAGGGTCCTTGAGAGAATGATTTTTTTTTGGGGGGGGGGTTTCAAGGTAGGGTCTTGCTCTAGCCCAGGCTAACATGGAATTCACTATGTTATCTCAGTCTGGCCTCAAACTCACTGCTATCCTCCTACCTCTGCCTCCCTAGCGCTGGGATTAAAGGCCTGTACCACCACACCAGTTGTCTGATATAGGTGCCAGTTTGGGGTTTAGAGAACATGGTCATTGTATCAAATAGATGAAAGGTCTCCATCTGTCAAATTGTTTCTGTTATGACAATATTGGTTTGGCCACATAAAATAAAACCTTAAGTCAATTTACAAAGAAAGTGTGCTCACTCACCACTGTTCCGGCCATGGGGTCGTAGAAGCGCTCAAGGAGCTGGACCACCGTGCTCTTCCCGCAGCCACTGCTGCCCACCAGGGCCAGCGTCTGACCCTTCTTCACCTGGAGGCTCAGCCCCTGGAGCACTGGGATGTCTGGTCGGGTGGGATAGTTGAACACGACTTCATTAAATGTCACGCTTCCTTCAAACTTATCCTAAAATTGTTTACAACAATTTTTATTACGATTATTGGAATTGGAAGTACTATTTACCAAACTGTAGCAGGGAAAACTTTACCAAACATTACCAAAAACTGCAGTAGGGAAACATGAAATGCATACTTAGTGTAGTGCTGGCACCGGTTAACATCGAGAGCAAGTTATGAGTATATGAAAAGAATATTAGGAAAGTATAGGCTAGATAACTTGTTATTACACAAAGACATATTATCTCAACCCAACTCCTGGGTTGTGTAAGATAAACACTTAGCTTTCCCAACTGCTGAGCCTGAGGCCAAGGGCTCATTGGCTTAGCACATGTAGCATGATTAGCACATGTAGCATGAAGAGTCTCTCGTCTTGTTCTCGCTCTCCTCACTTCATCTCACCCACTGGGCGCAGTAATTTTCCCACAACACTGAATACCTGTGGAATGCCCCTTACCTACACTGTTTTTTGGCCATCAAAATGTGCAGCAGCTTATGACTTTACATGATCTTTGTAGATAGTAAAAGAAAGGATTCTTGCTCTCATGAAGACAAGTGCCTCTTATCAAGCGTAAGTCAGCCTTTGGGATGAAGGCCATACTGCTAACTGCATCAGCACGACTAAGTTGTGTGCATGTACCTTCATACTGCCCGAATCACTCAGTTCTAGCATATGTGATTTTACTTTTGTTTAAATTGGGTTGAAATTACGAAGTGCCAGGTAAGTTGGTCAGATATCAGCAAAATAAATATTACAAAAGAAGTATATGTCTGTGTCATCACCACCAATCATATCATTCCAATCTAGAAGAGAGAAAATCTGTAGGAAAAAAGCCAAGCAAACATTGATAGGGCAGAAGAAAACTCACAGGCCATAACCCCTCTCTGCTGTAGCTGTCAATCAGAGGTTGTCTCTCAAACAGGCTGAATAAGTGGGCTGCAGACAGCTTGGCTTTAGTGTAGTCTGGAGCAAATGAACTAGCGTGTCCAAGAGCCACAGCACCGAACACAATCGCTGTAAACACCCTAGAGGGATTCAAAATGAGCTCATGTAATTAGCTTCAGAATGTTCCAAGCCCAAAAACCAACTGCTCACTATTTACTCCTTATTTTCCCAAACCCACCCACATTCCCATGGATTCGGCAAGGCCCACTGTCTCAGGGTTTGTCTTCTCTCTTCCTCTTCCAGCCTCCACAGGAGCCCTGAGCTTCCTGGGGTTAACACAGCCACCCAACGGAGCTGAATCCTGAAGCCATATTACAACTGAATATGATTTGTGATCTCACCTGATCTTAGTTGTCAGTTACACCCTTTTGAAGGGTGAAAAAGTGGAATAAAAAGTGCTCAAGGGGCTCAGTGAGTTCCAGACGGAATGATATTTATCACATTTATAACCCTGACTTCCAGTTTGTAATTTCTTCAGAACCACAACACACATCATAATAATCTCATGGCCAATTATTTTTAGGCGAGCATTACAGAACAGTTCATCCAACTAATGTAGAATGTACATTCTTATCTGTTCATGGCACTTGCTCTAGGTCAGACCACACGTGAAGCCACAAAGCAAGTCTGAACAAATTCAAAGGAATTAAGAGTTTGGATCTTTTTCTGATGACAAAGACACAGAAGAGAGCAGAGATTTTAGAAACTATGTTCAGAGATGGAACAAAATACTGTTACATGAACAGTGGGTCATGGAAGAAGTCACAAAGGAGATTATTTCTGAAAACAAATGGAAATGGAACTATACCCTATTAAAACTTGTGGGATGCAGCAAAAAAGTAGGACGAAGAGATAAATTTATAAATGAGTGCTAACAGTAAAAAAAAAATATTTCCAGTAAACAACCTATATATGTATCTAAAGGACTTAGAAAAGCAAGAACCGACCAACCAAAATTCGTATAAAATCAGAGCCAGATAAATGAAATAGGCTGAAATTGGTACAAAAAAAATCAATGAAACAAAAGGACAGTGCTTCCAAAAATGAATAAAACCAACAACCCTTGAACTAGACTAGCCAGAGGGAGAAAAAGAAGACCTAAATAAATAAAATCAGAGATGAATAAAGAGATATTATAATTGATAACATAAATAAAATAGAGATTATGTAAAACACATACTAATAAATTGGAAAAGTAGAAGAAATAGGTACATTTCTGGACACACATGACCTACCAAGTATGAACCAAGTAGGCATAAAAAATAAATCTGAATAGACCAGTAACAAGTAATGAGATTGAATCAGTAGTAAAAACATTTCCCAACAAAGGAAATCCGAGGACCAGATGACTTCCCTGATAAATTTCACAAACTTTTAAAGCCCTCCAGCCAGTTCTCATCAATTTCATAAAATGACAAGGGAGAGAACCTTTCCAAACTCATTGCATGAGGCTACTCTTACCCTGTTACCAAAACCTGACAAGGATACAGCAGCCAAACCAGAAGTATAGACAACTGTCTCTGATAAGCATAGATACAAGTAAACAAACTCAAGATAATGCTAGCAGAGAGAAGTAAACCATTTATCAAAAAAGTCATAATTGGCTCATGCCAGTCCAGGAATATAAAAATGTTTCAGCAGACATGAATCAATAGATACACGTATCACATCAACAGAATGAAAGATAAAAGTCGTAAGTTCATCTTATTAGATACAAAGAAAATATTTGATAAAATTTGATAAAACTGAATATCCCGCTCAATGTGGTGGCGCACGCCTTTAATCCCAGCACTCCATAGGCAGAGGTAGGAGGATCACCATGAGTTCAAGGCCACCCTGTGACTACATAGTGAATTCTAGGTCATCCTGGACTAGAGCGAGACCCTGCCTCAAAAATAGCTTCCCAAAAAAAACAAAAACAACAAAAATCCCTCTGAATATCCCTTCAGAATAATATTCTTACACAAATTAAATATAGAAGGATTATACCTCCATATAAAAATGGCGCTATATAAGAAATGTTCAGTCAACATAACACTTAATGGGGGGAAATTGGAAAGCATTTGCTCTAAGATAAGGAACCTGACAAAGGTATCTACTCTCGCCACTCTTATAATACAGACGTTTTAACCTGAGTCGTTCAGCAAGAGAAAGCAGTAAGAGCATACGAAGTAAGGGACTAAGCCAATGTTACTCTGCAGATGATATGATTCTCTATATAGAAAACCCTAAAGAATACACCAAGAAGATGATTGGAGGGGTCAGAGCAGTAAAGGGGTAGGATATAAAATCAGTGTGCACGAGTTAGGAACTTTTCAGGTTGGGAATAAAACTGAGTGGTAGAATGCTTATCTAGCATGTGCATAGGTACTGGAGCAATACCAAGAAGCCCACTACCACCACCACCAAATCACTAGCTTTTCTATTAGCCAATAATAAACTTGCTGAGAAAAGAATATATAATTTCGAGGCCCTTGTGTGCCCATTCTTTCTTTCTCTGTCTCTTTGTTTGTCTCTCCCTTGCAAATAAATAAAAATATTTTAAAAAACAAAACAAAAAAGAATATATAATTTCATTCTTAATAACTACAAAAATAAATTACCTAAGAGTAAAATTTACCAAGGACTAGTGCTTCCTATAAGAAAAGCACTGATTCTAGACATTGAAGAAAATGAAAAAACCAAACATTCCATGTTCATGAACTGGAAGATCACTGTTAAAATGTGAACGCCACCCACTTAAGTTCATCTCCCAAGCCTCTAAGTATAAAATAGTAAAATGTGTCCTAGTTCCCAGAAGCAGGAATGGTGGCTACGAAGGGTTTTCCTTAACGACAGTTTGTTATCAAAACTAAGTTGTAAAATAGAGAGATACATCACCAGAGATTTCTGTCTACTTTCCAAATGTTATAGCTTATCATCTAGTTTCAACATTACAGATGTAAAGTAACCTACCAATTATCCAGAATTTAACATTTTAAACATTAGAGAAAAATATCAGGTCAAGTTTTCTCAATATTTTTCCAGAAAACAAAAATTGTTCTCTGAGATGTCATTTCCTTCTGTCTGTTCAAAGCCACTGTCCACTGGGGATCCCTCTGCACCTGCACCACAACTTGGAAAGCCAACCTTAAACTTCATCAAAAGACTTTCTTGTCCTCTGGCTTTTGATAAGGTTCGGCAAATAGAAGACACCAGTTTAGCAGGTGCAAGGTCCAGGCTTGTCCCCAGCACAACAAAGAAAGATTTAAAAAACAGAGAAGAAAAGGATGAAAAGTGAAAAAAGAAATAGAAAAAATAAAAACAAACAAACAAAAAAGCAGGGCAATAACTGTCGGGTTAGCTTTGGAAACCAAGAAGAGGGAAGGGACTTAGAAAGATGCTAACAGGGCTCTCTGAGGCCCAGTTAGGGGACAATCATTTCCAGCTCATTGTCAAGGCCATGTTTTTGTTAAACAAAAATATCAAATGTTTTAGACTTTAGTTTTGAGTCTGTGGCCTTCAATACCTTTTGGATAACTTTTGTCTTTGCCTACATTCTACAATGAGGAAGCATGCAGTCTTTCTGTCTGGGGATAAATATGACCAGACTTGAACTTTATGATTCCCTTTCACAGGCTTGGTTGGTTCCAGTTCACTGAGATGATGAAACTGCACTTGGAGTTTTGACAAAGTCAGATTTCTGAGCTTACCAGGGTAAAGGCTCCTTCCTATAAACAACTCCTTGATTTCATCTTGGGATAATTGCTTTCTTCTACTCCAAAATTCTGCATAAACCTATTGAAACCCTATGACAAAGTTATAAAACAATCTTAATATTTTTAAAGCTACTTACAGAATAACATCTTTGAAGCGCATATGTCCATTCACTATAAGGTAAGCACCAAATCGAAAACAACCAGCATAGGAAAAGTACATGAATGCTTGTGAGATGCTGAAGGTGATTCCGTAGATATGTGCCTTTCTCACCGAATTCCTGAAACAAAGGTAGTGTACTCATAATAATCTAGTCAGCTTCTGTTCTGTGGCAACTTCCTCCACAGTGCAACATTCTCTCCTGAGGACAGGAGGGAGCCTCAGGAGACTCAGGGGGTCCAGTCTAGGAGAGCTGAAACTCCAGAGGTCACAGGACCCCTCCCCAAGGTTACAGGAGCAGTAACCAACTCCTCAGGGGCAGACTCAGACCAGTGTTGTGAAGCAATTGAAACGTTCACTCCTGGGGGTTGGGAGGAGACTCAGGAAAGTCAATAAGTCTGGGGAAGAAGTTGAACGAACAGTGACCCCCCCCCCAAGTTATCTAAAGGGAAAACGACAGCAGGTTATGCCCTGTGCTCCCAAAATGCAGCTTCCTTGAGTTGTCGTCTGGGCTGGACTGGGACTTTTGGAGCTGCCTTTGAATTATCTATTCCTTCTGTGAGCAACTCCTTACCCTGCTCTGTAAGCAGCACAAAGAAACTCATTGGTCCACCAAAATTGGCTTAGGTGAAAGGGTGCTTTGGTCTGTTTTTTGTTCCCTATCTGGGGTGCCTCCCAGGGAAAATGTTTCTCATGACATCTTCCCTTAGTACTTGGTGGAAAGATCACAGCTCTAAGTTTGTTCAACATAGATTTAATTTCTACCTTCAGTTATACTAGTTCAGATAAGTAATTTAATCTCTATACACCAGATTTCTGACTCGTACAATGAAAATAATTACTATATTAAAACAAAATAAATATCTATCATTGTGTCTAGCTCATAGGAATTGCTCAAATGATAACCCAGATGTTCAAAACCCATGATTCAATAACTGTCCAAAATACCTAGAATGTTAGATGTAGTCTTTGAATTATCTGAATGTTATTTCATTATAACTACTATCTTAGATCTTGTTTCTGGCTGTTGGCTCTTATTTTAAAATTCTTATTTCAAATCCACAAAAGTTTAGCTAATTAAGTTTATATAGGTACACATCAGAAGTTCTCCAAGGCAGATTCTGCCAGTCACATGCACAATTTGATACCATTTCTAATTATACCTGTTGATATACATTAACAGGCTTCAAATACCCCACAAAAACCTATGACTTATTTACTCTCAATCAGAAGGCATTTGAGAGAGAAATTCATTATCATTACTGGTTTGGATGGTGTAACACAGACCGTGACTACAGTGTTATATTTAATATTACTGAATGATTTTTCAATCTTGAAGTTATGTCCAAGCTAATATTTTGTTTCAACTTTTTATTGCTACTTCATTCTTTGAAGTTCAAAATAAATAGTGTAAACACATATGTCAAACATCAAGCGGAGAGAAGAATGTAGCTGAATGTTATTTAGTGTCAATGAAGTGTATGTAACTGAAAAAATGGACCACATTGAGAATTTCAAGGCTCCATGATCAAATTTGGCAGTGTTCACACTACTGTTTCCATAAGCCAGGCATGGTGCTTTGTACTTGTAAAGCCAGCTCTCAGGGAGGTTAAAGCAGAAGGATCACAAATTTGAGCTCAGCCTGGATTACATAGCAAGTTGCAGGTTAGCTTGGGATACAGAGAAAGATAAAATAAACAGAAGTACTTACTATTGTTCTAATCTTTAAGTTTTAATGTAAGTTGTGCTCAATTTTGCCAGTGTAAAAATTATTTGCTTGTAAAATCAGGCCACAGTAGAGACAAGTGGCAAACAGAATGTTTTCTTAATTGTCTAGCTGTAAGCCAGTGAGATAGGCTGCAATGTCTCAGAGAGGGTTGGATCTCAACTTTATTTGAAAACAAATGGAATGCTTTCCTCGGCAACATAGCAAATATGATTCATCTTCCACCAGCCTACATACCCTAAGAGACATCAAGACTTGAGCAATTCCTTAACGTGGTGTGCTGAAAACCCAAATGGGTTACATTGCCTTCACAAGTGACCAAATCCGTCTTCAGTCACCTCCCATGCCTTTGAGCCCTGAGAGACCTAATTTTCTTAAAAATCTAATCCTGGGAACTTGGCTACATCAAAAAGTCACTTGTTTTCAGTTATTGGGGGGGGTCTTCTATATAGTCATATAATTGTTCAAAGCAGCAATTTCTCTTATTTTTAGGGATTAATAGCCTTGGGAAAGCAGTAGGTTCTTAGCAATCACATGTTCCTTACCTGTAAGGCCCATGTAAGTTTTCAACATACATAGATTCAAATTTTCTTTCCTGAGTCAAGGATACAACAGTTCTAATATTTTCTATTGCCTCTGTTGCGATCTGTAACAGAAAGAGCTTCATGAGAAGTCACAACTTTATTTCTGAAATGAAAATTATAAGGCTTAGTGTTCTGTTCAAATATGAGGTGGTCTTTAGATTGACATGCAAATGTGATGTTTGGTATGCAAAACCAGAGTTTGGATCCCCAACACCCACATAAATGCCAACTCCAGGCAGTCCACTTACAACCCCAGTGCTCAGGAGGTAGAAAGACAAACCAATAGCAGAGCCCTGGGCTCAAGTGAGAGACCCTTCCTCAGTGTATACAGTAGAGAGCACCTGAGGAAACCTGTAGCTTCCATGTGCATGCCCACACACATGCCCACACACCTGCACGAACATGTGTGAAAACATGCCCCCACATGTACATCATACACACAAAAGAATTTTATTTCAATTTTCTAATTTGTTTGTAACTAGGTGAATGATATTTGATATCCTAGGCTGAATAACTTTATATCTTTTTTGTATAAATGAAAGAGCTGGCAGTAATAAAAAGCAGAATGTTACTTCATCAACTAACACAAGCTCATTTAGACTGAGGACAGGCATGTAGGGTAAATGTTATTCCTGCTTTTACAATGAGCAGTTAAGAAGTTTCCCTACCTGCCTAAAGCCCTGGAGTTAATAGGTAGGAGTACCAGGATGGCTGCCAGGCTTCTGGTGCCAAAGTCTGTACTCTATCTTGCTTGGCCTACTTTGTCATTTCCACAGGAGAGACCAGTTGTAGATGACTTAAATTCAACCCTTGATTTTTCTGGTCATGGATTCACAGCTTTGTGGGCTAGCTCTGGTACAGTAAGCACCTAATCTCAGTAAATGGGACATTAGTAAGACCGTTATTTTATTAAACTGTACTATAAGGAATAGGCAGGTGGAACTAATTAGTAGGCTGGGCATGGCTGTTTTAATTGATTATACTTAAAATATAATAAGTATTAATATGACTTAAGGGTATAATAATTTTTAGCATTTTTCTCCTCTTCCCACTGCCCAGCAGTCAATACTCTTATTACCAAACCCTTTTTGTCAAACTGAAAGAGATATACCCCAATTATTTACATACTTTATCCATTAAAAAAAATTCTGTGCTCAGGTAAGTGAGCATTTCTATTTGAAAAAGAGATGGTGGTCTTCAGGGGCACGAGACACTCAGGGAGTTCTGAAGTCCAGGACCCACACATGGCCTTAGGGGCCTCTGATTCCAAGAGTAGTTTAGGTACAAATGCCAAGTGTTTTGAGTGAACCTTGGTAAGGTACTAACTGCACAGAGCTTTATCTGAGACTACTTAAAGGAAGAGGGGAGGTAGAAACATGCTTCTTTGCAACTCTACTCTTTCTTTCCTTCCTTCCTTCCTTCCTTCCTTCCTTCCTTCCTTCCTTCCTTCCTTCCTTCCTTCCTTCCTTCCTTCCTTCCTTCCTTCCTTCCTTCCTTCCTTCCTT
>PVHP010023547.1:0-28083 GCA_004024765.1 Zapus hudsonius
AAGAAAGAAAGAAAGAAAGAAAGAAAGAAAGAAAGAAAGAAAGAAAGAAAGAAAGAAAGAAAGAACCTGCTGCATCTTTCTTCTCATTTTATATACTTTTCCTTCAGAAGTGATGATTGACCAACACACTCTTTCTGAAGCCTGTTCACTTAACAGTTTATTTCTTCCAAATATGCCCGATCAGCTCTATTCTGCCAACACAGTAGCTATCCTTATTTTATGTATATTACTTTTCAATACTTACACATGTAGAAATAATACATCAGTTCCCAAAGGAGATGATTGTTTTTGAAATGTTAAAATGTATTCTGGAGAAATGGAAGAGTGGTTTTGAGAAGTTTGGGAAATGTTAGATTAAAAGATGATTTTTAAATTGTGGGGCTAAGGAGATAGATCAGCAGATAAAATAATAGCCATACGCGTGTACCTGAGTTGGTATCCCCAGAACACATGTAAAGCAGGCATCTAGAATCCCAGAAGCATGGCTACAGCAAGACAGGAGGCAGAGATAAGAGAAGTCCCCAGAAGTTCATGGGCCAGCCTGATGAATGCTTCAAACAAGGCAAGGGCATGTTGAACATTATCTTTGACTTGTCCATAAGCACTGTGGCATGTGTGTGGCACACATATACATACAGACACACACAATTTTTAAAAATCGTTTTATTTCAGCCCTCCTCAGAGTCAGTGAACTGTAATACTCACTATAAACCCACTAAATGGAATATACACCATAGAATTCTGAATGTTCTCCAATCATGATTTTCCTGGCTTAGTTAATGCTATAGAGTTGTTGTATATGGTAAATAGAATACTAAGTAGAGCAGCAGGTAGTTCAGATTTCTAAGTAAAACTCCCTAATATATCCCATGACCTAGATGACATGATTCTTGCTACAATCGCTGTACTTATTTACAGTACTCCATACCAAAAGAGATTTACTGTAATGACAGAAACTTTTTGAATGCCATAAAATAAAAATTAAATTAAAACAAAGTCATCGCAGTGAAAAACCACCAGGAGGAATGCTAAAATGAAACCAGATACTTAAAAAATATATTCTAGAAACTCCATGCTAAGTAAAAGCTAAGGTGGATCAATACTGCTTCTGAGCTTTCCAAAAACAATAAGTAATGTAAGTGTCATGTATAAGAGCAGAACACAGCTGATGACTTGGAGAATCACATCTTTTTTTTTTTTTTTCTGGCACCATGATCTGAGGAACTTTCCCTATTAAGTCTTCCAAGAGAAAACAATTTGTGATCTAGAATGGTGGTTCCAAGACTAAGTTATGTACATTTTCCCAGTCACAACCCAAACCACAACCACAAAGTTACTAAATTGCTAAATTTGAACATGATCCCAGATGACTAAAAAAAAATGGAAGCTCAGAAATTGGGAACTGCAATTTTATGGATGGGATTCTTCAAGATGCCCATGCATCTTAACATCTGCCTAGTTGGGTAGTCATCTTAGCTCCAGGATTCACCTTCACAAGGTAACATACTTAGCCAATTTCTTAAAGGTACTTCTTGGATACATGTTTCAACTGTCCCTTTATTCAACAACAGAAGATTTTCTTTCAATTAAAATTATATTCAAGCCCTACTGCTGTGAAAACTTGCAATTTTGTTACTCAATTGAAGTATTCAATACAGCCAGAATATTTACTTAGAAAATAGTCAGCTACAGTAAAACACAACTTAGAAACAAAAACTTTCATTTGTAAGCATACTCTCTCCTCTGTAACTCAAAACCATCAACATTAATTGGTGACAGAATTCTCCACTTCTGAAAGCTATATAAACAAACACAGATGTCAAACAGGAAACAAATTGATAGGGTACACAAAATTATCTCAGTTGCCTTACAAGGTGACACTGAATACATTAAACAAAAGTTGGAAAGAAAATTTAATTTACAAATCTCACAAGAATCCTGATTTCATACAGTTAGTTCTTATACTATGAATTTTCCCTCAACCAGAAAACACTGAAAGAGAGTCATCTCAGAAATTTTTTCACACTCTAGTACAAAACAATAAACAGATCAGAAATTATCTAATCAATGTTGCAAGAAATGTCAAAATAAGAGCACAAATTTGCATTCCTTCCAAAGCTGCTAACATTTGCTTCGTTTTGAAAGAGGAGAAATTGAAGTTTTCCAGGCATATGCTCAATGTAGAGGAAGAAGATAATGATGGCCTCAAACAGTGGCAGGAGGTCTACAGCCTGGGGCCACAGAGCTCATCTCTCCAAATTGCTGCCAATGGACAAAAGTGCTAAGATCCACAAGGTCATTGTTTTGCTTAGTTATCTCCTGTGCAGAAGGAGCAAACAAAGAAACGCCAGCTATTGTGAAAGGGAAATAAAGTATGGTTCAATAACAAGAAGAACTCCATAACTATTAGACAGATTGAGTTCCCTGACCCTAGACAAACTCTTTGGACTGAATCTTGTGATCCAGTATGTGCCTGAATCACCAAGAAGGCTTGAGAACTGTGTGCTGAGCTGAATATTCAGTTTCTGGTGCAGTAAGTCTGGTGTGATGACATCAAATTTATATTTCTGACAAATTTCCATATGGTCTTGGTCCACACACTGAGACTGTGGGTTATAGAGTGTGTTAGTAGCCTCAAGTTGTACCTACAGGAGTAGAGTAACCAATTCACATGGCTGTGGGGTCTAGTCAGGTTACAAAGCCCAATCTGACCGCTGCACTAGGAATATGCCAAACCTGAAATCGGAATATCATGTTTCATGTAAAATCAGTGGACATCTTCATATTACCAACTATTGTTTGAGTGAACGAAACAATTAAATCCATAGGTCTGGTCATCCCTGGGGATGACAAGTCTATAGTCTCCTTGGTAGTGTTCCGCATCTGTGCAGAGTCTTGTGTCCAAACATTGATGTCTAATGGTCGTCTTAAGCTAAAGGTTGAGAACAAGACACAAGTCATCAAAGATAACAACTATAAGAAAGTATCTGTAATAATTAGATTTTCTAATAATGCTGCTAAAAGACAATTCCTAAAACAAATGATTTAAATAAGTAAATATTCATTTTGGCTCATGATTGTGAGGGATCCAGTCCAGGATCTTGGGCCTCGTGGTGATGAGAGGACATCAGAACATTGTGGTGTCAGGAGCATATATGGAAAAACCTTCAGCACCTCCCTTTGGACAGGAAGTAGAGAAGAAAGGCAGCCATAGGCCAGGAAGAAGATGCCCCCAAGAACTTACCCTGAGTGACCTATGTCTACCAGCCATGACCTACCTCCTAAAGCTTTCAGAAATTTCCAGTATAACACCTACAACTGGGGACCATGATCCTAGTACATGAGCCTCTTGGGGAATGTCCTAAATACTAAATAAAACACCACCAACAGCTTCCAGTATTTGTGATTAAACCTCATACTTATGCCAGAGCAGATGTAGATTTGGGGAGGTAAAGCCTTAGTGGAACAGGTATGTTTCTGAGGGTGGACCTTAGGATTTCGTAGTTCTATGGCTTGTGCTAGCTAGCTGGTGCATTCTTGTTGCTTCCTCCCAGCTGTATGACAAGAGGTAAAACTTTGCTGTTCTTACCATGGTTTCTCTGCCATGATGAAACTACTGTTTGAAACCTTAAGCCACAATGAACTCTTTCCTTCCACAAGCTGCTTCTGGCTGGATGTTTTGTCCCAGCAATAATAAGTTAACTGCCACATATATGGTGTAAAATAATTTAAAAATAACATCTTCATTACATTCCTTTTCTGTTTTCTAAGAAAGTCCATTTATCCCTACTTTCCAATGAGAAGCTAAGATGTGAAAAGATGGCCCACAGCTCCACAGCTCTGTTATGACAACTTGGTGTTTCTATGTCAACAACTTGATAGTTTTCAAGACTACCTGCAGCCATATCTACTTATAACAGTTGGAATTCTAGCAGATTTTGATGGGGTAAGCACCAGGCTAACCATCATCAACAGCAAGTGATTATTGATCAGTACTAAGTTCAAACTACTGTTTATTAACATGAAGTCCCTTGTGGATCTCACAGAAAATGAAAATGCACAGGTTCCACACAGGATTCTGATTCTCCAGGTGTCAATGGAAAGGAATCACTTTCAATTTATGCCTAAATTTGCACAAAGAGACTAAATTTTGGTGAACTTTCTATTTCTTTCTTAAGTCATCAAAAATTGTCACCATAAACCTGAAAAGTAAGTTCTGTAAAGGGAGGTTCATGGAAGAAAATTCATACTTTAATTTGCTCTCATGGAAGAAAATCTTTTTATCTTCAAGATAGCCAAAGAAAAACCAAAATCCAATTCTCTTGATAAGAAATTTTGTGCTGAGGAACTCATTCTTTCTGGCTCAGGCCTTCAGTCTAGAGCCCTGAAGCCCATGTTCTTAATTCAGAACTGATTGCCACACAGTTCTCTAACATATGCTGCTATATATCAAACACCACACCCCAAAGTCTAGATGATTGGTGAAGTTTCTTGAATGTGGTTATTTTTAAATCTAGAAAAGGGAAGATCACAGTTTCCCAAAGAAAACATTAAAATAAAAATAAACGTTTTTCAAATATGTAAGTTAAAACTACCCCAGGAATGCACAGTCACTTAATTATGATATAAATGTGATGACCTAACAGAGCAAGTTTACCGATGAAACATACCAATCCATTCTCATCCCTCTAAATCATTAAGGAACAATTATCTTCCTGCTCCTGGGCAGGGAAAAAATGAAAGCTTGCCAGAGTGAAGTGATTCAAAGTGTATCACTTCTCTGGATGTTAGATACCTCCAATAACCCAAGAGAAGAGTAAGCACTTGGGAGGCAGAGATAGGAGGATCGCTGTGAGTTCAAGGCCAGCCTCAGACTACAGAATGAATTCCAGGTCAGCCTCGGATAGAGTGAGACCCTACCTCCCTACCTCAGAAAACAAACAGATAAAAACAAAGAATCAAGTTAATAATCCCTGCATCTGGTCACTTTACAAGGGAGAATTTATGAAAGGAATGATGTACATGAATGTATATATCAGCAATTTCCCAATCATTTCTCTTTTCTCCCTTTCTTCTCCTCTGCTGCCCCTGCCTCTGTCATCTGCCACTGTCCTCTTGGTGTAAGTAAACATCTATTTACCTCCTCAAGCTATTGACTTGAGGGCCACCAAGTTCTTTGTTGTGGGGACTCTGCTTTTGGCATTGTAAGATACTTAGTATCCTCTCCTTTTTCTGGCTGTAAGATGCAGGTAATGCTACCCTGTACACAGTTGTGATAACCAAAGTTACCTTCAGATACTGCCAAGTATTCCTTGGAGAGACAGGCTGAACCATCCCCGGATGAGAACTATTCCTCAATTACAGGAACAGCAGTGAAAGAATAGACTCGACTTTGCTTGCAATTCTGACCACTCAACGGAGAAGAAAGAAATAAGTGAGAAGCCTCAAATTTGTCTTTACCTCTTCGTGTTGGAGGGTATAAACTGGAATTGTCAAAAAAATAAAAATAAAATAAGAAAATGACCTGTTCGCTCAGGTGGTTGTATTTGAGAAAGACAAAGACAGAAGCAAAGAGGATATCATATTTCTGAAATGTTTTCATCTTCAAGCAGACTTTGAGATTATAACCTTATTAAAAAGTAATTCTCTCACTCTCTCTCTCCTTTCATTCTTTTCTTCCTGGCTCCCCCCCCCAATATCATGTATCTTTCTGGCTCAGTAAATGATGTTTGGCCTCAATAAATTAGTGTACTGAAAAGCAATACTAAAAGATGCAGCTTCATTGGGAGCATTCCCGAGGCACAGCACTGAAGAGAGTACCTTGAATAAATAGATGGTTGTTTTAAACTGAATTCATGAGACTATTAAGTTTTCAACCTCATAGTCTGGAGAGGAGCATTTCAAAGATAAACTATCTTGATATTCTCAATTCAAAGACAGGTAATAAGTGGAATACAACAATTTCCAGGAAACTCCAGACAGGCATATCTGCTTGATGCAGCCATGCCGAGGCCCCTGAAAGAAGTTTGCTTTATAGGCTCTGGGAGAAAATGCAGGATGTGTGGGGAGAGCTCTGCCACACAGGAAAGATGGATGACCTGATTAATAAATCCAGAGGAAGCAGATAAGAGGGGAGGACAAGGTGAAGTACAGAACTGAAATGAAAAGATAAATAGAGAAAGAAAAACATGGTGCGGTAGAGAAAAAAGATTTTTTAAAAAATGCAGATGCAATGAGCCCTTTTTGCCTTTTTAGGTACTGAATACTCGATGCACTATTTCTGAGAAACTGTGATTATGAAGATATGAAATGTTTTCTTCTACCTAGGATGTAGTGCTCCTCCCCCTCACATTTTATAGAGAACAAATGTCCTCAAGATTTCCAAGGCTGATCCACCCTGACTAGTTTAGGAGACACGCATCTTTCAGGGACAGCAACAAGAAAGTGTCCCTGTGCCAAGGGAGCCCCTCATAAGAGGAAGAGGGAAGTGTTCCCATCACCCATCCATATGAAGAAGAAAGCTGAAGATTAACCAGAGCAGTGTTTGTACTCTGGAACTTGTGGTTAATTTAATCAAACCCGCCTGTGCTTCACAATCTTAATGAGAAGCAAGCAAGTTCCCTTGATAGCTAGACAACTTTGTTCAAAAAAGTTGAAGAAGTATGTAGAGGCCTGAAAACTGCGGAGGAAAATGCACTTCATGGGGGGGGGAAGCCTTGGGTGAGAGGCTGCATCAGCTCAAGGACATTCATGAGATTCTACAGCTTCTTATGGCCTGAGAAAATGTGTGTGCACAGTGCTCTGGCCTGACAAAAGAGTGGGGCAGGCCCTTGGGAACCCCTCTATCTGGGTAACCATTGGCCTTAGACAGAAAAGACATCTGCCTGCTCAGTCAAGGTGATGCTGCTCATTGTTCCAGAAAAGCAACTCTAAAAAGCAAGGTGTGGAATCACCCACCCTGAGACCCAAGACTGGCACGCAGAGAGCGAGGAAAGGAGAGGACCTGCTTCCCTTCACAGTGTCATTCACAGCCCGCCTTCCCTCTGTCTTTCCTCCAGGCTTGGGCCTCTGCCCTGTCCATCATGCCATCTCGGTGTTGACCCATCACCTCCTGTCACTTTTATGAGGAATGGCATCTGAGTTGAAGAACTGTTTGAGGAGCAAAGTGTGGAAGCCCCGGTCACAACTATGCCTCGAGACCCTGAGAAGTATCGATCTCTCTCAACCTTGTTTCCACTTGGGACTCGCTGCCCTCTCTCCTCCAGTCAAGCCTTAAAGTCTCAAATGAAAAAGTATCCTCAGCAACCAAGTTTGTCAGCCTAACATCATCATGTAACAGAAACGACAAGCGATCTGATATTCCAAACAAACAAAAGCCCTAAAGTGAAGTGCCTGAAGCTAGTGCCCTTTGTTAGCTTCTGATCTCTCTACTTCTTTGGTAAGCAATGCAATGCAGATGCATGCTGCCCCCTTCACCCCAGAAAAGCCTAATAAGCAGATTTGCCTTGATTTGCTGTCTGCTGAAACACAGGCCACACTGAACGTGGATTTTCCTTGTTAGGCTGCATATCACGATGCTTTCTATGTCTTCAGCTGTAGTTTATAATCTAGAACTGTCCTTGTGAAAAGGATTTCTCAGGCTTCCTTTGAAGAATTTACCATTGCCGTAATGTCTTGGAAATGAAGGTATTAGAGAGTAACTCTATGAAAGTAAAGGGAAAATGCCGAAATGAACCCAAAGATGTGGCCTATAAACAGGTGTCTCTTGAAGAGCCATTCCATTGGTTCATCTGAGCAAACAGTGGCAGTTGCCTCAGTCCCAGAACCCCCACTGTTCAGACTCAGAGAGCTTCTGCAACCCAGTACAGCCAAAACCCCTGGACTTCTGAAATGAATGAAACACCAGGGGTTGTTAGGAACCTCACCCACCATAGGCCAAGTGTGTTGCCTTTATTTTTCACATGCAAGAACTTTGGAAGAATTGGTATTTTACCCTACTTGAAAGCTAGCAAGGCAGTCTGTTACATTATCGTTTGTGGTGATCATATGTGTGTGTGTTTGTGATTAAGCCACATACTTATTCCCCAGTTGGTGGAGCCTTTGGGACATGGAGCCTTGCTGGAGGTGGTGCATCACTGGAGGCGGTGCGTCACTGGAAGCGGGTCTTGGGATTTTATAGTCCAGCCCAGCCTCCCTGCTGCTGTGGCGATGTGATGCCCAACTGAGGGCACTTGCCACGCTTTCCCTGCTATGATGGAGCATAAACCTCCTGGCTCAGAGGCAAAGATCTTCACCCCCCACAGCAGTAACAGTAGCTAGAATAGTAACCTTTATTGTGCAAGTTCCCCAAATGCCATCTGTCACAGGGAGACTCGAAGAAGGCACACAGTTGCTTGGGTTACAGGGGAAATACTGAGGTTGGGAAATCTAATTCATTGGTGATAAGTGCTCAGAAGGCCTGCTGCTTGCTCTACAAAGATAGTGACACACACCAGAAAGGCAGGGATGACTGAGACAGTCCAAATGCAAGCTACTCAGTACCTCTTCTCATAAGTTCTACAAGAATATAGAAACTTAGAGATAACTTTCACCCAACAATGTTCACTCTCCTAATTATGTTTTCTTTGCTTATGGAAAAATGTGCATGAGTGCACCAACTGGTTGGTTGTTCTGACGAATCTAACCATCTGAGGATGGAAGCAAGGCCAACAACTTTCCAGACACAGCACAGAAGTAAGGCCATCATCTTAAGCAGGACTGTAGGCCATAGGATGGGGCCAACCTGAAGGACTGACCTTAGCCATGCCCCCGCCAGCTCTGTCCAGATCCAAGTAGACCAACAAATCCTATAAACCATAAGTCTATGTTAAGAAAAGAGGCATTTTTAGCACTGGAGAGATAGCTCGGTGGTTAAAGGCACTTGCTTACAAAACCTGAAGACCAGAGTTTGATGCCCCAATTCCCATGTAAAGCCAGATGTGCAAGGTAGTGCATGCATCTGGAGTTCTTTGTAGTGGCAGGAGGCCCTAGCACATTCTCTCTTTCTCTCTGTCGACATGTATTATATATATGTAATAAAAATAAATCAAAAAGAAGACCATTTTTTTCTGCTTTAGTAAGACCTTCCATTTGGTAGGAAGTATTAATAATCCAGGGCCAGTAAAATGTAGCTATCACTACAGAGTCTGTTTTGGACCATTAGGAGGAGTTTATGATAATTCTTTAAATAATGCAGTGCCAGATGACCTTCAGCTAAGTGACTAAAGACAGCCTTTGCTACAGATGGCCCTATAGCACAGAGTAACCACCTACAGCTGTGCATAGGCAGTGAATTGGTGACGCCTCTGGAAGACTGCATGGGTCTCATTCCAGTTACAACCTAGAGCTTTCAAGAGAGTGAATGCTTCCAGGAGAATGAATGCACCTCTCCCTGCTCTCTTCCTACTTTTAGCAACTGCATGTAGACCATGAAGAGCTATAGCAGAGTTTGGAAGAAGAGTGAATGGCAGACTCTCTTCCCTTAGAAAACCATTCTGTGGTACTCATAGCTCCCCAGAAAAGCAATGCCAAGTGTATAGGAGAAGGCAGAGGGTGTACGGCTCAGTGTGACTATGAGGCCCCTGAACAGCCATCCGCAAACTGGATGCCTAGGAAAGACAGTTTGAATGCTCAAGAGATGAGGATTCTGGGATATACACTCTAGGCGTATTCTGAAGGTCTGAGAAGCAGGAGCACTGAGAGCGGGAAAAGGCATGCCCAGAGATCAAGCACTCAGGACACAGCCAGAAAATCCTCCTGTTCCAATCCTCTGTTGTATTCCTGCTTCAGTGAGGCCCACCCATACTGAAGGGAGACAGCTGTTTCCCATAGTTCACCAATGCAAATGTTGGCATGTTTCATAAACACCCTCATGGACATAGTCAAGAAATTATGCTTAACCAGCTTTGGAGGAGCCCAGCAACCCAGGCAAGTTGACATATACAATGAACTGCCACATACCCACTGATGTATGCACCTGCTCTGAGTGGTGATGTGAGAAAGAAGTGAACTTCTTTGTGCTGTCACAGATTTGCTGACCTTCAGAAGTATGTCTGTGTTCAAGAAAGACACCGCTCCACATGCATATGTCCCCCAAAAGAACCATGCACGTTTGCCTCAGTGGTAGCAAATAAATGGAAAAAAGATAACTGGCCATGATTGGCCCAGGAAATGAAATGCAACAGTTACAATGAGTATGTTAGATGTATGTACATCAAAATGTTAACGCCTAACGACAACACTGACTGTAAGTCCCAGCAAGTGACACTCCCAGAAGTGACACTCTGGCACTCTAAATAAACTCTAAATAATAGCCTAATGGCTACACAGACAGAACTACTTCTCACAGTTGTAGCAGGAGAAAGACATGATGCAAGGAAAGCCTCAGCTCTATTAATAATTATTATATTCCCTTTAATGGAGAGAGAGAGCTGAAGCAAACTTATAGAGTTTAATGCTAATATCTATTCAATAGCTATAGGGTCAAAGGTCTCTATGCTTTTCTATGCATTTCTGCATGTATGAAATAGTCTATAATTAAAAATAGCCTTTAAAGTAAAATAGAAATATTTATCTATTCCCAAAAGTCTGTCACTACAAGCTCCTACAGTTTAATCCACTCGCATGTGAAATTCTTTGGGGAGAAAGAGACATAATTTGACTAAAAGGAATGTTATAGAATTCTTGCTCTTCAGGGAAATAACACTGTAGCTGCCTCAGTGTCAGTACAGGCAGCAGGGAGTCAAGAGCTTTCCTCGTGTTCAACAGAGGCAGGGAATCAAATACCAAAGGTAACACTCTGGGGCCATGTTGTGGAGCCACGGTATCCCTGGAGGTTATCAGGTACATGAAATAATTAATGGGCTGAGCTCACCTATAAGTAATTTTCACATCGCTCTAAGATCTTATGGGGGAATTGCCTTCATTTAGTAACTAATCAGCACATTGCTCAATACAAATTAAAAATATTTCTTACATTTGTACCATCTCAGACCTCTGTGCCAATAGTAATTTAAATAGACTGAGATTGTGGCTGGGGAGACACACGTGCCCACGTGGTAGATGTCACCTCAGCACTGGCCAGTCCCCACCAGCTGTTTTGTGACATAGTCTGTGATCAATTCAGTCTGTAAAAATACGGAGCACCCTGGCCCCTGGCCTTTTAAAGTTGCCAAAGGTCGATTCAGTTTCTACCAATGTGATTAGCAAACATTATCTATGCATTTTTAAATGAATTGGAAATGCCTATTTCAAATATGTTGCAGTAGTTTATAGTGTGGTCCTTTCACAGGTTATATGTGAAAAACAAGGTTTTACTTTTATTTTGGTTTGGGTTTGGTTTTTTTGTTGTTTGCTTGTTTTCGTTTCTATGTTTGAGGCAGGGTCTCGTTCTGGATCAGGCTAACCTAGAGCTAACCCAGCTTGGCCTCAGAGTCATGGTGATCCTCCTGTCTCAGCCTTCCAAGATATAAAAGCATGAGCCATCACGCCTAGCTTGAAAATCAGTTTTTCTTGATTAGCTATTTCTGTAATACATAGTTCAAGTTTGCTTTTAAGATCAAGTGATTTGTTCTTTGGTCAGAACCTTACCTTCCAATCTCACAACGTGCCTATGGCGCATGGCCAATGCTTCCTGATAGGGGAATCAAATAAATCAATAAATAAACCCAAATGCCTTACAAAGTTCAGAGAAAGAAAAAGTCTTTCTGTTTCAAATGTCAAGGTTAGAGGTAGAAATGAATCATTCTCCTGGTCTTCTTTTTCTTTCTCTGTGGTGAATCCAGATCAGTCATTTCCTAATAGGCTTGTGCTATGCGTTTTCCATGTGAGATATTTTAAAGAGGCATCATGTCTAGACAAGAAAATTAACACTTGAGTTGTCTTCCATTCTCTTTACCTGAGAAAGAAAAAAAAGAGGGATGTAATCAATACAAACCTTGGTAAAGAGCATAACCTTCAAATGACAGGTATCCTGTGTATCTTCTCACCAACCATGACACCAGCAATGTCGAAATGGCCCAGTGGATAAGAGTGCTTGCCACAAGCAAGAGACCCTGAGAGGGTCTGAGACCACCTGAATTCAAGCCTCCAGAATGCATGGAAGCAGCTCAGTGTGGTCATGGACATTTATAACCCATCCAATGGGGAGGAGAGACCAAAAAAATTGCTGGGACTCATAAGCACTGCTGCTCCGAGTTCAGAGACTCCATCTCAAGGAAATATGGAGAAGGGTGAGAATGGCAGGACACTTGATGTTTTCTGGTCTCCACATGTCTGTGAACACATCTGAACATGCACATGCAGATATCACACACACACACACACACACACACACACACACACACACACCTCATCACACATAGTACACCCCCCAAAAAAAACCACATTACCATAATTTAAAACATATAAGCCTTTCTCAGGCAGTTTTGACATACTTCCCATGGCATATCCATTATTATCTAATGACAACAACTTATTTATAAAAGGAACTGAAATGCTTTCACCTGTGAACCAATAATAGCACAGTATCTCCAAGAAACATCCAAACACACCAGAGTCAGAAACTGCTTGATAATTATTTCACATCTTTGGGTCAATTTGACCCATGTTAACTAAGAGCATGCATAATGTGGGCGATAGAATTAAGTAGGCAACGTAGACAAATTGTAAATTTTGGCATTTAAAAAAATCATTATTTTGTTGTGCGTATATGTATGTAGTGCATGTGATATGTTAGTGTGTGGAATATTCATGTGTGCATGCATGCCCTATGAGCACATGTGTAGAGGCCAGAGGAAGACATTAGATAGAAGTGTTCTCCTTATCACTTTTCTGCCTTACTTTCCTGAGACAGAGTCTCTCACTGAATCTGGAGCTCACTGTAAATCCCAGCAATCCTCTGTGTCTCTTCCTCAGTACTGGGGGACAGACATGAGCCCCCATTCCTGGAAATTTTACATGCATCCTGGGAATGGACTCAGAATCTCATGCTTCAAGAACAAGTGCTCTTACCTGCTGAGCTTTATCCCTACCACACTGTAATTGTGAATTTTATCCAGATTCTCTCTCTCTCTCTCTCTCTCTCTCTCTCTCTCTCTCTCTCTCTCTCTCTCTCTCTCTCTCTCATACTCAATTTCTGATTGGACCATGACACCTAACTCTTTAGAAGTCATTGGTGGCTTCCTTTTCCTAAAGGAAATGCTGGCATTCTCTGGCAAGTTAAGAGGTGTCCTTCATGCCTTTCCCGGGTCCCATGACGTCACTTCATTTGCCCTAGAATTCTAACATGTCAGACTACATGCATGCCCAGTAGAGCAGAAGACATTCTTCTTCCAGATTGCACTTCTTGCACAATGCCTTCTCCATGCAAAGCTCTGTACATCTTCTAAGACGTGGTGCTTCCTCTTCGGTGAAGTCTTCCCTGATGACTCCAAGAAAATCCAATGTTTTATGGGACCACGGATTAATTCCTTACACTTTGATTGGACTACATTTGCCAAGCTTCTTGATTTACTGAAGAATACGTATCTGTCTTTTTATCTCCCTATGAGTTCTTGTGGTTATGTCTATGCCCCAGATTCACAGTGACTAACATAGCATCGTGCACTCAGTGCACCAATGAACATTTACTCTGTGGTCAAACAATCAGAGAAATGTGCAGAGTTGTGTACTTTGCATTTTTGACTCATTATTTACTAACTTAGTCCAATAAAGTATCGCAACAGAGGAGCGTAAAAGGGGAAGAACCTGCAGAGTAGAGGATCACCCTGTGGGCGAGGCTTTCAGTGCAGTACAAAAGCAAGAACTTTCATTTCAAGACTTGAATTCATATTTTCACTCCACCACTGAACTCAGCTGAATCTACTTTCTTATAATGGAAGCAAAAAGAAATATTTTCCTGTTGATTCTATTGTTAGGACAAAATGAGATTAATGAGGGAAGTGGTTGATGGGAGTGGACACTAATTTTAAGGTTATTTACCCATGTGTCTTCTCTATGTGACTGTAAACTCTGGTCAGTTAGAGTGCCTCAAAAAAGGCAGAAACCAGAGAAAAGAAGAAACAAGGGAACAGTAGCAGAGTGTGTAAGTCTTTGGGTTTTGCCTTGCAAGAGCTTAATCCTAAGCGAGACAAGAAACAGTCATGTATGCCTACCATCATGCTTCAAGACTATATGACTAACAAGAGCACATTGTCATTTCTCTCCCCTGAGGCTTCAGTTCCTGTTTAATTTTTTTTTAATTCAGGCTAGACAGTGGACAAGGCCTGTGTAAGAACACAAATCCATTAGGTGTCATAGTTTGGGGACAATAGAGCCCTCCACAGGGATGTATAGCCAGCTAACCTCTTGGAACAACAGAGCCATGGGGCAGATTTAGGAGACTGCAGACCAAAGAAAAGCAGCCAATATCTCATTTCTCAGAGAGCAACAAGAGCCCTATGAAGAAATGATTGAGAGGCTCCCTGTGACCCTATCACCCAGAGATAGGCCAAGGTGAAATAGAAACATTATATGAACTTACAGGGACTTGAAAGCAGAGGAGACCTCTCACAAGCTTTCAGGCTCAAGCCCAAGATCGAAGATGGCTCACCCCTGGACCCCCTGGAGTAACAGAAGAACCACAAAGAAAACCATCAGATCCCAAGTGGAGTGGCCTTCAGAATAGAAGCAAGAAAAATAGCAGTGAGCGTTATGGGTGAGTGACAATTTCCTGGCAGGAGTCAGGTTGATGACAGTGATCACAGGTGTGTGAGCTTCTCAATAACGTGCACTGCACACTTCTCCCAGAGAACACAGAAGATCCCACAGGAGGAATGCAGGCAAAAACCATGTTAATATCTGGGATGATGGAATTTCATAGTAGGAATTAGAATTACATTACATTAAATTTCAAGAATGAAACTACATTCATTTGGAGCATTGTATTTTAGACATTCATGACCTCAAAACAGCTACATTTCCTACACAATATTGAGTCCATCAACATGTTGTCACGAATGATGAAGGAAAGCAAAAAAAAAAAAATCAATCAAAATAGTAGAGGGACTGTGTGGTGGGAAGATGGGGCTTTTGGAAGGGATATGATGTGGGGAGGGGGTATCGAGAGAGTGATGGAGACTGTCCTCTGGGTTCCATTACTTACTCCTCTGAGTATGTAGATCTGGGGTTTTTTTATGCAAAGGGTTTTGGAGTGTCTATTTCGTATCTTACCCTGATGGATCAACATATTCTGTAAACACAGACAATATTTCAGATTCACAGACCCTAGGTTCCTTTGCAACTATATCATTATTGCCTTATAACATGAAACAGCTGGAGACAAAACAAACCAACTAGTGAGTCATGTTCCAATAAAAATGTATTTATAAAACCAAGCAAGGGCTTGGAGTTTGCCCTGTAGGCGATAAGTATTTTTTTTACCCTCAGACACTGACTTAAAGTGGCTATTAGGAACAACTATAATGTAGGATAAGCCTGAGCTACGATGGAGATATAGGAAGGGGAAGGAATGAACTGATGAGGGAAGGGGCAGTAAGTGGCCCAGGAACAAGAAAGGGTGATAATCCCAAGGTGAGGCTGAAGGAAAAAGGTTTCACTGGAGAAGGGGAGCAGCTGGGGTGGGTGGAGTGAAAGAATAAGTTATCACTAAAGAAGCAGAGAAGTTGGGGACAGGCAGAGTCCACCAAGAGAATAACAACACAGCCATGACCACAATAGGACTTAATGCCTCCATGCCTAGAGAGAACTCAAAGGCAGGGGGACCATAAGAACAGCTCTTATTCCTGCAGATTTAAGCTTGAGCACTTTGGCAGACGTACTGGTGCAATATTATACATCACAAGTGTGAGCTTCACTGAGAATTGAGGTCATGGCCACGACTCTCAGTTGCTTGCAAATCATTCCTTAAGCTGTAACCACTGACTCCTCCTATCCAAGTCCTAGGCACATAACCCTAGCTCCCCGAGGTCGGGGAGCAAACACTTAGAAACAGCATCTCTAACCCAGATCCCAGGAAGAATAGTTAGAATTTGGGCTGGCGAGCTGGATCAGTGGGTAAAGCGCATGCTGTGAAGGTGTGAGGACCTAAGTTAAATCCCCAGAACCCATGTAAAATGTCCCAGTGCTGGGAAGTCAGAGATGGGAAGATTCTTTGGAGCTTGCTGAATCAGTGAGTCCTGGATTAAGTGAAAAGAAAACTAGTCTTAAAAAATCTAAAGCGTGGGCTGGAGAGATGGCTCAGCGGTTAAGGCACTTGCCTCCAGTGCCTAAGGCCCTGGGTTCAGTTCCCCAGGACCCACATAAGCCAGACCCACAAGGTGGTGGCCCTGGTGCGCTCTCTCTCTCTCTCTCTCTGCTTAAAAATGAATAAATAAAATATATTTTAAAAAATCTAAAGCGGAGGGGAATTGAAAAAGACAGCAAATATCAACCTCTGTCTTCCACACGCACGCACACTTGTGCATACACGTACAAACGTGCATACGTACCATACCTGCACACAGGAAGAATTGTTCAAATTAGCCAACCTTCAGGAAGTCTTGTTCCTCTCATCCTCGTTGCCCCACGCAAGTACCTCCAACACTTCCAGTTTGATGTCACTCTGCCCATGGTGGCCACTCTCTCCTTCGAGCTCTGTAAGTGGCAGAGTTCTGCCTCTCATCTGTCCAAGTGTCAGTGTGCAGTAACCCACTGTCAATGGCTTCTTTCCATCTTACAGAGAGAATGGTCATCACCTTAACATTTTGATGGGAGACGTGGGAGGAGGAGGCACCTTCCCAAGCTGATTTCCCTCTGAGTCCTATTTCATCCAGACAGTGGCCACCAAGTGCTGCACACAGGACACAGTGCCTGTGCAAACCATTTCCAGTTTTCCAAAGCAGAAACAAGCATTGAGAGAGAAAATGGAGGAAGAGGTTTGCCTTTAGATTAGCACAGTACATCTGTTGGCCAAGTCACTGAAACGGTTTTTCTATCAAGGGGCGATTGTGCTGCTCAGAGCATAATTGGCTAATCACACCAAATGAGTTAGCAGACACTCCTTGCTGGGAAGCAGAGGACACACTGTTAGCCAGGGCTGTCTGCCTGTGACTGCCCGATGGAAGTCACGAGGAAGGATCCTGAAGCCCCTGGAAGTGTGCAGTGTCCCTACAGGCTGGACTTTCCAGAGCCATTGCCTTCTGGGAAACTCGCCTCTTACCATCTGCTCTGAATCTGTCACCAATTAGTTTACATTACCTAGACCTGTGGACTAGATTGACATTCAGCTTGCAATTGAGGGTTTTATTTCTATCAATAAATTCCCTCGTAAGCAGCAGTTAAGGCTGGATGCAGCTCCTCCTGCCCTCTCCTCTGGCTGACCCGCTTACCCTCTCCTAAGCATTTCCCGACCTCCCCTTCATATTGTCTATGACTCCACTTCTTGCCATGACTTCATTTCCTAAGCTCTTTCTCTACAGCAGCCATCTTGACAGTCTCTTTACTTTCTTATTCACTAGATCTAAGCAGCTTCTCTTTGCTTGAGCTTTTCTTTAAAAATAGCTCCCCAAATGCCAATATCTGGGGCCTCCTCGAGTCTTTGTTCTCTGAAAATACACAATTTTTTTTTGTGCTACGCACCAATAGAAAGACTAAGAATATTGGAACCCAGGCCTGACTCTTGATCAGCTTATTGGTCTTAGCTCACTTCCTCTATTATGTCTGAATGTTGGTGTGCCCCCAACCCCACCATTCATACTCTAATAGTGCTGTGAGGCAGGCTTTTAGGAGGTAATCGAGCCATGAGGCTGGTCCTGTTGGTTGGGATTAGTTCCCCTACCAAAAGCTGCCTGGCCTTCCTGTCATAGAAAAGTGAAGTGAGGCTGTGCCATCTGTGAAGTCGAAGAGGCCTTTGCCACATAACAAATCTGTTAGAGCCTTGATCCTAAACTTTCTAGTTTTCAGAATTATGCTGGACCTACCTTGTTACAGCACAAAGGCCAGCCAGGAAATTCTCTAAGCCTCTGCTCTCTCCTTTATCAGGAGGAGACAGGAAAAGTTCCCAACTGCCCAGGATTACTAAGAGGAGTGTGTGAGATGTAAAGTTCCTGGCATACTAAATGTCCAGTGTTCCCCATAGTTTTGCTCCATGGTTCACAATGTAACCCATGTTCTAAATCGGTCTAAATTATTAGCTCATTGATCATTTATAGATGGAGCTCACACTACCATTTCTAAAGTATTGTTTTATTTATATCACATCCATGTGTGTGCTTTACATATAAGTTCAAATAATTTTGATTTTAAAACCAGGGTTTGGCCTGGAGAGTTGGTTCAGTCAGTAAAGTGCTTGAGACACAGCCAAGCACAGAGCTAAGGAGTTTGAGACAGGAGGATTCTAGGGACCAGCTAACTAGCTACTCTAGCTGAATCTATGAGCTACAGACTCAGTGAAAGATAAATAATAAAAATAAAACAGCAACTAGGAAGTCACATGATGTCAACCTCTTGCTTCTACATACACACACAGAGAAAGAGAGAAAGAGAGAGAGAGGGAGAGAGAGGAGCACATCACACCACATACACATGAAAGGAAAAAAAAGCTGAGGTTAATTAAACAAGGTTGTGAAATTTTCAATGTGAAGAAATAACTGACTCTTTGGACCAGAAATTGGGATCTTTATTTTAATGACTACCAGCTGAATATTAACTTCGGAAAGCCTGATAAATTACATTGCATTTTGATACTCTTTGGGGAACTCTATTTTAAAGTCAGAACCTGCCATTCAATAATAGTGAAGGTGTTAACATACTGTGTTAATTTATTGTCCATGAGAAGATGAAAAAAACAACATTTTTGAAATTAGTTGGATTGAGCTATTTGGAGATAAATAGTATTGAACTTGGATGAGTTTATTCCTTTTTCCCTTTCACTATAGCCTGACTTCCAATTCTGCCTCAAATGAGGAGAGCCACTAAGGGCTCTAGGTGGGGACTGTCCCCAAGATTGCCCTGCCACAGCCTACAAATTCCGGATCCATAAATCCTCTTTTAGACCCCCAATAGGAGAAAGTTTACTCTTATGTCAAGGTCTAGTTAGTTCCTACATTCATTCAGAATGGAACTAAAGAACAGGAGGAAGGTGTTTTGTTTCTTAAATATGTATCACAAAGTTAGCATAGTAATAAAAATTCAAAGTAGGAAAAAATAGGTATTATTAAAATCTACAAAGCACAGAAATGATGTAACATATACTACTTCCTAGTAATAGATAATTATTAGTTGTAATTTTGTTAATTTCTTCATAAGATTTAGTGCATATGTATACACACCAGCATGTTACAAATTAAATCATTCATCCACCTATGCATTTAGCTTATGCATAGGCTTTATTTATTTATTTATTGCCTTACCCAAAATAAATCTTCCTACTTCATTAAAGTATCATAACACCAACCTGTTCTATTTAATTGAATTAATGTTTTAGGGCTCAGTGTTACAAAGAAGGGAATAATGATTTAAGATAAGCAGGAACATTTCATAATTCTTTCCAACCATCTTTTAAAGATTTGTAGATATCTAATAGTGATTTTCAAAACAGAATGTTCACATCCCCAAACATCTACTGTCATAGCCACACGCAGCTGAGATGAATCTCCAAACAAGGCACAGTTTTGAGAAGAAAGGACTTAATGAAGTTATGGATCCAGGGGAAATTCCCTAAAGGACAAAGAGGCTGGCCCTCTTTCACAGGTCCAGGCAGAGAGAAAAACCCATCATCCCCATCTCAAGCAAGCACCATCAAACTGCCAAACACAGCAGGGAACTCCAAATACCTGAACTGACAGAATTACTACACCTCCACAGTCTCCAGATGTACAATGTGGCACATGCATGTGGAGTTCATTTGCAGCAGCTAAGGGCCCTGGCATACCCATTCTCTCTCCTCTCTCTTTCTCTATTTCCCTTTCTTTCTCTTCTCTCTGTCTTACTCTGCTTACAAATAAATAAAAATATTAAGAGCTGAGCATGGTGGCGCATGCCTTTAGTCCCAGCACTTGGGAGGCCGAGGTAGGAGGATCACTGTGATCTTGAGGCCAGCCTGAGACTACATAGTGAATTCCAGGTCAACCTGGGCAAGAGCAAGACCCTACCTTAACCTCAAAGAAACAAACAAACAAAAAGTAATGCTAAGACAAATGACAGATACAGATAAGCAGGAAGGCAGTCTGTGCTCATCAATCAGAAGACTTATTGTTGCTACTTCTCAAAGCACTCTATAAATTTGAAGCAATCCTATGAAACTCCCAGTGACATTGTTTTGCAGAAATTCAAAAAGAACTCAAACTCATAAGGAATCATAAATGACTCAAGTAGCCAAAGCTATGCGGAGAGAGAAGAGCTGGGCTGGAGGCCTCACTCCGCAGATGTCAACATGTCACCAAGGTATTGGAGCCATTGAATCAGTAACTACTGACATGCGAGTCCATTAATAAATGGAAAAACCATCAGCTGATCCTGAATAAAGATGCTGAGAATGAACCATGGGAAAATGATAATCTCTTAACAGATAGTGTTAAGATAACAAAATAATAATTTTGGATCTTTATATTGCACAATACACAAAACTCAATACAAAACTGATTATGGCCCATAGACAAAAACATAGGAGAAAAGCATCATGACACAATATTGGCAGTGATTTTTTTTCTACATGATTCTAAAATGCCAAAGCACAGAGAACAAAAGCCAAAAATAAGCAAGTGGAGTTTCATCAAACTAAAGTGTTTCTGCACAGGAAATAGTCATGTAAGATAGAAAGGCAGCCTACAAAGTCAGAGAAAATCCTGACAAAGCAAGCATCTGATAGGTAAGAAACTCTTGTCCAAAACACACAAAGTACTCATCTCATCTAATGCCATAAAAAAAAAATCGAACACATTTTAAAATGAACAGAGGATTTGAATAGAGATTCCTAAAAAGGAGATATATAAACCACTCAGTATGTGAAGAGATGCTTAGCATAGGCAAGTCTCAGGATATACAAATCAAAACCCAACTGAGGTTCCCCTCACTCCTGTCAAAACAAGTTTTAGGAAACAAGCAAGAGAGCAAGTGCCACAGGGTGTGGGGAAAGGGGAAACGTCCACATTGTAGCTGTACATAAATTAACTAGCATGATGAGAGACAGTATTTTTCAAAAACAGAACTCTGATATGATCCACCAATCCTAATTCTGATTATTTATCCAAGAGGATTGAAAATGGGATCTGTATTCCCTTATTTGTTGCAGGAGTGTTCATGACAGCCTAGAGGTGGAAACAACTTAGATATTAGTCAAGGAAAGATTGGATAAAGAAAGTGTGGTATTCCATAAAAACATTATTAAAAAGAAAAGATCTTGCCAGGCCTGGTGTCACATGCCTTTAATCCCAGCACTTGGGAGGCAAAGGTAGGAGGACTGCTGTACATTTGATGACAGCCTGAGACTACATAGTGAATTCCAGGTTAGCCTGGGCTAGACCAAGATGCTACCTTGAAAAACAAACAAACAAACAAAAACATAACAAAAAAGATCTTGTCATATGCCCCAACATGGTGAACCTTGAGGACATTGACTTAAGTGAAATAACCCAGCAATGCAAGGATAAGTACCTCTTAGTTTAATTTATATAAGAAATATGAAGGAGTCAAGTTCATAGAGGGGAAGGTCAAGTGGGGCTTCCCAAAAAGAGGAAGTCGCTGTTTATTTCAAATAGTATCAGTTACACAAGAAAAAACTTCCTAGATACCTTCTGTATATCATTGTCCGTGCAGCTAGCCATCGTGTACTGAATACTAAAAACTTTGTAGGAGGGAGCTCTTAAATGATTTTTTTTACCATCTAGAAGAAAAGGGAGACAACATTGCTATCTTAGTTACCATTTTTTGTCTGACATTTAACATAAACTCTCAGCAACATCCCCAGAGGAGCGCTTACTTTTTGCTTACACATCTGCAGCTTGGCTAGGGGTTCTGCTGATCTAGGCAAGCTGTGCTTTCATTCAGGATGGAACTATATATCATTTCATTGTCTGAGATCCAAGATTGTTTTCTTCCTGGTGTCAGTGGCAGAAGCCCAAGAGGACAAGTCCAACAGCTCATGACATAAGTGCTGATACCTGAGCGGCCTCAGCAAAGCATGTGGTGAGATCAAGTCTCAGCAAAGTGAGAGAAGGGAAAAGTCAAAGGATGATTTGCTGCCTACCAGTCATCTTTGCGTGATCACGGCCAAATACGAGGCCAAGTTGACTCTGATCATGATTCAACAATCAGCCGAGTCCAAAATAAATCAGATTCTTCAAGTTAGCTGGCCTAGATTACAGAATAAAGGCCCTTGAAATAGAGAAGAAAAAAATAAAAACAAGGTAAGAGAAATCTTCTCAAAACTGAATGCAAAACCTGACATTGGGTTAGATCTTATAATTTTTTAAATATAGTTACTAATGATGTTTTCAGGCAACTAGGGAAAACGGAAAATATTCACCTTAATATTAAAAATATATGTGATTAATATTAAAAATATAGGTGATTAATAACAAAACATCTTGAGTCTCAGGAAATTGGTGCTCAATCTCCATGAGTGAAACATTTTAATTGTCTATGAGTTATTTTCAAGTACTTAGTTTAAAAAATCATATATTTACATGTAAAAATAAAGGAATGTTATAATTGGTTAACATTAAAAATTGATAAATCCAGGCAAAATATGCAGATGGTCACTGTAATATGCTTCATCATTTGTCATAGGTTCTTAATTTTTAATTATAAAAGTACAAGGAAAGGTTTGAAAAATTAGCTAGGGCCCTCAGGACAATTGTCCGGAATGAAACAAGGTGGAGCCATGTTGAGGCTTCCTTAGTAGACTCTCAGTTTGTCCCAGGCTCCTTATAATGTACTGATCATACCTGAAAATATGGAGCCCTGACAGTTGGAACACCCATGCTGATTTGAAGGAGTCATTGATGAAATATCTGCAATCCCAGAGGGTATAAAAATAACTGCTCAACCAAAGAGGTCAGGTCTAAGCTCCCCTGCCTCCTGATAATTCCGACACCAAGTGTCATTTGCAGAGTCCATTTACATGATCATTAAGCATCCCTAACTACTCTGTCTGGAAACAAAATCTTCTCTAACTTCTACAGTCTCGTCTCTTAACAAATGCATCCTTGACTCAGCTCAGAGTTCTTCACCAAGTCCCCAAGATCTGCAGCTCATGCTTCTTGTAAATAAGTTTGATAAGGCTCATTAAGAATTTGATTCTTTTCGAGCATCAAAATCTCAATCTGCTTCTCACCGGGAAAAACTCCTCTGTGGCTCGGGTCCCTGCTCAGGGAGAGGCAGGTGCAAAGCAAGAGAGAACAAGAGCAAACTTGAATTTGGCTGTTATTCTGCATATCCCCTGAGTGACACGTTTCTAATCTACATACAATAAATTGAGCGAGTGAGCGTGTTCTGCACAGTGTTCTCTGCTGGGATCGGCAGTCCGTCTTGATGAGGAGTCTGCTCATTAATAGGAAAGGGAATTTAAAGAATTTTGTATTGCTTAATTCCCATTTTTCTACAAGACAGAAAAAGCCAGTTCTAAACAAATCCAGTGACTTGCAGAAAAAACATTCACCTCTCAGGTCCAATATTTTGACTGACTCTCCTTAGTGTACACTTATGGCATTTGAGCTGTTCAACAGACCACTGAGAAATAACCATTGGTGGAAATATGCATAAAAAGGCTTTATTGCAATTTTCAGCACTCAATACAACACAAAAAAATACCAGGATAAAAAATTAAGAACTTGAAATTCTACTAATTGCAAGGTACTATTATGCATTTAAATAATTGTGTATATAAGAAACCATTATGTATTCATAAAGCTGCAATATAAACTCAGCCCAAATAGAAAGCTTTATTCTGAGACTCTGCATTGTCTGATTAAATATTGTAGGTGTTGTTTCTGCAAAGAAACTACATATGTGAAACAGAAAAAAAGGGCATTTCCAAAAAGAAAGAAGCCTTTTGGAAAATCACTTGCTCCAAGTATGTGAAGTGCATTCCAGTCTTGGGCACAGACAGTGGAATGCTGATTTAGAAAATATAAGTGTAAGAATGGACAATGACAGATTAAAACTCATTAAAATTAAATCAGCTCATTGTGTAAGAGGAAAATGACTCTTTTGTAAAAATTCCTTTTCCTCCCCTTATATGCAATAAACCGGCAAGACGCTTCTCAAGTACGTTAATGTCTGTTCCTATTCCTGCAACGCTAGATTCTATAGAAAGAAAAAAGTGCCAAGACACCCGGCCATCCAGGACACATGAGAAACTTTATGGAAGAAACTTTATTTGACCATCAGCCACTGGGCTGAAACAAAAAACAGACAATACTGTCATTATGGTCTCTTTGGGGGTTTTATGTGGAATTCTAATTAACCAATGCTCATTTTCTTTTTGAATATCAGAAAAAGAAAAAAAAACAATCTGACTAAAGTTCCCAAGGAAATTGGAAGGAAATATGAATTTATATGTGGCATACATTAGCGGGGTCCCTGCAGCTTCGTCAGGATTCCATTGGAGCATTAGCAGTTGAAAACATTGCTTGAAGTCTTGAAATTGAAATGCCAGTCATCAGCAATAGAAACCCCCAGAATATGCTGGAATAAAATAGAAAAGTGTATGTTTCGGTGTCTTGGGGTTGATAAGAATAAAGTCTAGAAGATGATAAATTCTTGATGCATAAATTCCCTCTAAGGCTCTGTCTTCTCGGACTCTAAATCTTCATGAAGGACATGACAAGGGAGGTTTATTCATCGCTCTGGCCTGAGAGTGCAGTGGTTAGAGCACGGAACTAATCAATATTCATGGTTTTTTTTCTAGGAACTTCCTTCTACACAGAGGAAGAAGCAGAAGAAATGAACGAGGTCAGCCAACTTCAATGGACATCAAGGAGGCTTTTCAGAAAGGAGCAGAGAGAGATACGCCTCCATTCTGCTGCTTGGCCTCTGAGCTCCACTCTCTGCAAGGAAGGCTCATCGAACAGTAGTGATGGGAGAAGGCACAATTTCCTTTGGTCTCTAATAAAGCATCACATTTGCATGCTTAGGGAAATCTAGGACTCATGGATGTTTTTGAAAAGTGCTTCAGTAATCAATTAACACAAGGTGGAGAATCAGAATTCCATGTGTGCCGTTTTTCAGTACTCATGTTTTGAAATCCACAAAGTCTGCCTAGAAATTTGAAAGTGACACAGATGGGCGCACACATGATGAGAATCACAAAATGGAAGATGAAACTCCTCCTATGTGATGTCTTTGATTTTAAACACTTGCTCATTTGGGAAACACCTGTGCATGTCTGAAACCAACATGGGTGAAACCCAGAAGTCCTATAGACTCCCAGACAGGCTGGGGTCTGTTCCTGCCTATGAAGTATTCTGAGTCAGTATGTTGATGTTACCATTCCTTCTCTAGCTTTGGTAATTATTCCACTAGGCTTCATAAAGCCTGTTTTCACTTGGGACACAATTACCATAGGTAATTACTTGTAGGCAAATGTCTGCCCTTCCATTGAGTAATCACAGCATTGTCCATGTTCCAAAACACAAAATTCCTTTTTTTAAGGATACACTTGATATGTCATTGCTGAGGTAATTAGCATGCTTAGTTTTCTAAATGTATAAAAGCATCAAATTTTCACCAGAGACGTTTTGTTCTTGTGAAACTCTCAGCCATAACAACCTGTGAATTACAGTGGAATTTAACTGGAGCACATTGTTCCATAGGAAGTGAGGAGCTATCTCTCTGCAACATCAGCTAGGGAGACAGGTTTGTTCCCAAGCTCTCGCTGTCATGTTCGTGAATTGTGCCCACACAGAAACTGAAGGGATTTCAAGTGCATGAGCCTGAAGTAGTCAAAATGGAATGACAGCGCAAACACATTAAAAGCAAGGAACGTTCTGCCTAATTCAGACAAAGCAATTCACAGCACAAAACAGAACTCAGAGATTTTCAGCACTCACTTGTCTGCACTCACAGCAGCAATAGTAACATTGATTTTATTTACTTATTTACCTCTCAAAACACAAATAAGCCAATAGTTTTTAAAAAGCCATTTCAGAATTCCAGCAAAAAAGGAAAACAAAATGAAGTTAGACGTGAAACTATTACACAAATTGCTTGCTATGAAATCTAAATTTGACTTAGGAACACAAAGAGAGAAACGTGAGGAAAATCAAGATACCCTTGTTCAGGAGAAACACAAAAATTTCTGGTATGGAGACAAATAATTCCCTCAATAATTCTATTTGGTTTAGGAAGGTATCTCATGATTTATATATTTTCCACTGGGTTTACTTTGCTACATGGTATTCATTTTTAATTACATTTAAATTGCTTTATTTTTGAACATCCAGCTTCTAGATAACTATTGTTCAAATTTTAAATTATCCAGTAGCATATGATAAGTCAACATTTGGGTCATGCTGGCATTTGACAAAATAGAAATATCTAAAATATAACACACATAGGATAATTATTATTTTGGAAATTAAAAAATTATCTATACATATGATTATGAAACTTAAAAAATACACTTTTTTTTCTAGACCATCATCAAAGACTGGTGAAAGACCTTGTGCTGTGTAATGAGTTCTATACTTGCCTTTGATATAGGAATTTGGGGGTTCCTTGTATGCCTATGCCAATGCACCAAGAATTTGAGGTATTCCCAGGTCCTTTTCCTATGAAACTGAATAAGGAAATCCACAGACTAGAGAATAATTAGGAAGATTTTATTACAGCTTAACACTTAGGGAGGAAGAAGAGAAGGGGAGCTTAAACCTAGAACGTAAGTGAAGGAAGCAAGGTGGAGCTCTTGCCCAGGCAGGCCAAGAGGGGGTTTGAGAAGCTCCTGTGATACTCAGTTCTGGGGTTTTTTTTATGGGGAGCAGTTACATGAAGAAGGCCAGGTTTGCAGGTTTTTCAGGAGCTCCCTGGATAGGTGTCTGCTTTAGCCACTTTACTGGTGTTACCAGAGTCTAGGGTCAGGAATTTTGGAATTCTCTACAAGGGAGTGGAAGGACTCCCTAAGGAGGCAGAGCTAAGGGGAGGCCAGATCCTTCTGATGTTCCTGACCTGTAGTAAAGTGTAATGACCTAGATTTTCTCTGACAGGCCCAAGGACAATTCCTGCACTTAGCCAAGAGAAAGCTATTCACTTTGGGGTCCTTCACCTGCCTACCCAAGGTCTGTCTCCTGTCACTTTCACATGACAGCCCCACGAAGCAGAGGGAGAAATCCACACTTCTATGTTTTGTTCAGGGAGGAAGAGTCTTGGAGGAAAGCAAGGCGTGTTCTCTGGAGGTTTCTGAGGTTTTAGAGCTGCCAGAAGTCCCAAAAGATAATTATATTCAGCTGCTCTCTTGCTATTAGTTTTGATGATGAATGTTAATTAGGAGAGAAAACAATAGATAGTAAAAGTGTATTAAAATGACAATTCAGATGATAATACTGGCACCTGTTTCAGGTTCCAGGTCAGGTGATCTGGGCAATGTGACTGACTCCTTGATATCATCCCTCCCAGGTGTGACCTGTGACTCCTCATTACGTCCTATTCCCGCTGACAACTTTATGAAAAGTACACTCATCTCCCTCAGTAGACTAAGCATCTTCAAGACAGAGATTATATCTTCCTAGAATCAATCACACTGCCCACCATTCTGCGTGGGTTACTTAGGGGGTTGCAGCGTGCATCAACTCCATGTTCACCCACGGGAGCTGGTGAGCAGTGGCTTGGAATAGCTGTGAGCCGAACGAGAGATGAGACTCTCGGGAGAACGGGGCAGTGGGCAGTTCTCATTTTATTGATAGATAGCAGTTGTTTATATAGAGAAAAGTCAGAGGTAGAAGCATAGGAAGCAAGATCTGTGAGAGAATGGTGATGTCAGCAGAGGAAATGAAACCTTATTGTTTAGGTTTGTTATTTGCAGTTGGAATAAGTTAGGCTTTGAACTGCTTATCTTATCTCAGGGGACAGCTG
>PVHP010023548.1:0-27309 GCA_004024765.1 Zapus hudsonius
GGGGGGCATTGGGGAATTGGGGATAACAACTCAGTGTTTGCCCACTGAATAATGTAACTAATTATGGACAATAAATATATATTTAAGACTTAAAAAGAGATGGGTTGGAGAGATGGCTCGGCAGTTAAGGACACTTGCTTGCAACGATTGATGGCCCAGGTTCAATTCCCCAGTACCTATGTAAAGCCAGATACGCAAAGTGTCACATGCATCTGGAGTTCATACGCAGTGGCAAGAGGCCCTGCAATGCCCGTTTTCTCCTCCTCTTTCTCTCTGCTTGCAAATAAATAGTAAATAATAAGTCGAAACTCTAAGAGAAGAACTAAAAGCTGACACAGGGATTCTGCTAAGCCCCTATGACACAGGACAACCGGGCTCTAGGTGTCCACCGTTCTGAGGCTGAGAGGACTTGGCTTCCCATGGTTTCCATGGCCAGGATGAGGGGTGTCTTCAGAGTATGTCTTCACTCAGGCAGAGATGGCCAGAGTGCACATCTACATGGTGGGTTTTCTTTTGCACCTAACTTATACCTGTGATCCCCAGGGTGGGACCTCTAGACAGGACCTCCATCCTTCCTTCACAGCTGAGGGCCTGTAAGCTTTGGAAGCCATCGACTATCTTGGGACAGAGCAAGGCCTGCCTAGAGCTTGGTGGGGCCTCTCCTGAGAATGTGGGGTCTTCCTCAGACACTGGCTGCAGGGAGGGGAGCAGAGATGGGTTCCCTGCGGGCACCTAGCTGTTTTCCCATCCTCCATACCCACTCCTCCTGAGAAGGTACGTGTCACCAAGGCTGGCATTATTTCGTGGGCACTGAAGATTGAACTGAGGGCTCATGCACTCGAGCAAGTACTTTCCTGGCTGAGCTGTGTCCCCAGCCCATCTTAACTTCATTTCTAATCCAAACCTGCAGCAGGGTGGGGTGGCGGGGATGGAAAAGGTACCGGAATCAATAGCCAGAGCCATAACTCCTGCAGCCCAATCTTCCGGAAGGATGCGAGAACCTCAGAACGCAGACCAAAGAGAATCACATAGCAATATATTTCCAAAGAAAGTTATTAAAATATTGACATTTCATCTGCAGAGGCAGATCCCTCAGCCGTCTTCCAAACGGCCCTCAGACAGGGCTAATTTAATTAGGCTCCACCTGTACCTGCTTCGTATCAATCAGGTCCCCCCAGAAGGCACGGCGAGATATTTTTCAGTTGGGGAGGCTCCCTGGAACTTCCTTCAGATTTTCAAGGGGCTGCTAAGGAAGCTCTCATCCTGAAAAACAGATGAAGTTGAACTTGGCTCATGATGGAGCTGTGGCAGCCCTCCCCACCCGCTAGCGTCCTCAGGAGCAGAGTGGGCAGGTGTCTGAGCCCAGCGACTCAGTGCAAACAGCACAGGGCTGTGGGGAATTTTTCTTCCTTTGCAAAAACTGTCTTTGATGCCATAATTGGGGTCCTTTGTCTTCCTGGGAGGGCCTTGTGTGAGGCCAGTATTTTTCCCCTATGCAGGAGAAACAAGCCGAGCTGAACTTTGATGGATCTGTATATGTGTGTGTGTGAGAAAGAGAGCACATGTGTGTGTGTACACCGTCACACGAGAGCACGTGTGTGAGCACCTGTGTGTGCACGTGAGCATGTGTGTGCATGTGTGAGAGCACATGTGTTCATGTGTGTGTGAGCACGTGTGTGTATATATGTGTGTGTGTGAGCACGTGTGTGTACACCTTCACATGAGAGCACGTGTGTGTGAGCACATATGTGTGCATGTGAGCATGTGTGTGTGCATGTGAGAGCAGTGTGTTCATGTGTGTGTGAGCACATGTGTGTGCACACCTTCACATGAGAGCACATGTGTGCATGCATGCGTTTGCATGCATGTGTGCGCGAGTGTGTGTGCGTGTACACACCTTCACATGCGAGCAGACAGCCTTCAGAACTATGTTGAGTGCCAACGGGGCCCCACAGGCTCCTCTAGGAGCACATGGTCTCAGCGGGCGCCCTGCTTGGGAGGCCGAGGAACCCTTGGGCAGTGCGTGGGGCTCACTGGAGGAGGTGGCTTGCTGGGATGTGGGTCCTAGGATTCAGCTCAGCCTGCTTCCAGCCCAGTCCCTCTCTGGTCCACAAGGTGTGAGCAGGCTGGGCTTCCTGCCGGCCCTCCCCAGTGACGGGCAGTGTCCTCCTTAGTGAGCAGGAGCCAAGGACACCTCTCCTCCCCAGGTTGTTTCTGTCAGGAGCGTTGGACATAGTGATGAGAAATAACTAACACCATGGGTAAACAAAAACACCACTTTAAAAATTCTATTTATTTATTTGAGAGTGAGAACGAGAGAGAGAGAGAGAGAGAGAGAGAGAGAGAGAGAGAGAGAGAGAGAGAGAGAAAGAGAGCACGCCAGAGCCTCCAGCTGCTGCAAATGAACTGCAGAAGCATGCGAAACCATGTGCAGCTGGCCTTACCTGGGTGCTGGGGAACTGAACTGGGTTCTTAGGCTTTGCAGGCAAGCGCCTTAACTGCTAAGCCATCTCTCCAGCCCCCAAACACCACTTTCAAGAAGGCACATGAGGTGTTTCTGCTCTGAGCAGGCTCACAACCTGAGCTGGGTGGCTGCAGAGAGACAGTTCACGGGGGATCCTGGACAGACAAGGGAAGGAAGTCTCCAGTGCTGAGCAGCGGCAGGGCAGGGGACCCACAGGGTGGGTCACTGCTACCAAGCTGAATGTCCCTGAGGGGAGGGGTGGTGCCTCCTGCTGGGCCTATGCCAATGGCACTGTGGCCTCTGCTGTGTGTGTCTGTATCTCTCAGGCCTCTCAGTGCCCTTGAGGGGCAGTGGGGCTCCTAGCCAGCTGCTGCTGTGCCCTGTGGAGGGAGGCCCCAAGGGATGTCTCAGGTCCAGGGAGGGCATCTCTTAGGCCAGAGGGGCACAGCAGGTGGCTATGCCTGATGGCCAGGTTAGGCTGCCTGCATGGACATGTGTGCCACCCTGACTCTTGAGCTCCTCTGATTCTGGGTCTGTGCCCTCTTGTCAAACAGTTATACAATCCAGGACCTCACTGTCACCCATGACTCTAGAGGGGATTCATGCTGGGAGCCTAAGTCAGGAATGGAATAGACATATTCCAAACTGGAGTCAAAATTCACCATTTGTTATCTTCTCCCATTTTAAAAAATATATTTGTTAATTTATTTATAATGTGTGTGTGTGTGTGTGTGTGTGTGTGAGAGAGAGAGAGAGAGAGAGAGAGAGAGAATATAGGCATGCCAGGGCCTTTTGCTGCTGCAAACAAACTCCAGACACATACACCACTGTATGCATCTGGCTTTACATGGGTACTGGAGAATCAAACCCAGGTTGGCAGGCTTTGCAAGCAAATGCCTTTAACTGCTGAACTATCTCCCAGCCCTGTTATCCCCTGGTGTAGTCACTTTCATGTTTCTGGATGAACATGCAAGCCAGGTACAGTTTAGGGGAGGAAGGGACTTATTTCAAGCTTACAGATTCGGGGGGGGGGGTTATCAGCGGTGGGAGAAGCTGCTTCCATATATCCAAACAGAAACAACCAAAAGCAGCACATGGACAGCAGGCAGCAAGGACCTGCCAGAGCTCAGACTGCTCTGCATACCTTCCAGCTGAAAACCAGATCCGCCTCCAAACACAACCTTGGGCTGGACCCCAGGATCCGCCCCTGGTGACACCTTTTTCAGCCAGGTGGCTGGAGGTCCAAGTTATAAGCCTTAATAAGCACCTGAGTCTATGGGGGACATACATTCGAACTACTACACCCCCATTCTTGAGCACTGAGATCTGTCGTCAGACCTGATGAGCTTTGCCCAATCCCAGGGGCAGAGGCAGCAATGACTTCATACTTGCCTGACAGCACCTGGATCTCCAGGCGGCTGTACAGAGCCAAGGGAGCCTGTCTTGGTCTGAGGCCAGCTTTTGTGTGAGATGATGCATGCATTTCTCATGCTTCCAAAAGCAATACCAGGTATGTAGGACACAGCCATGTTGTTAATTCAGAGACTAAATAAATCGTGTGTGACCTTGCAAAGCAAGATCCATCCTCGTGGGACCCTGCTAAAAGGGGCATGGAGGATGTAGGGTTTTGCTGAGTCTGGCAGGCTTCTAGGACTGTCTCCTTCTGAAGGAAGTTGAGGCAAAGTCTGAGGGCCCCTACAAATCTCAGCCATCCTGGACACTCCAGCCCCCAGGCAGGCCGCAGCTGTGCCCTGAGATAAGCAGGCAGTTCAAAGCCTAACTTAGTCCAGCTGCAATAACAAACCTAAACAATAAGGTTACATTTCCTCTGCTGACATCACCATTCTATACATGTCCATGTATAGGGTCACGTAGGCCCCTCAATTTATCTATGCAAAATAGATATCCAAAGGATACTGGCCCCTACCAATCAAACTCATGAGATGCTCACAGATCTTGCTTCCTATGCTTCTACCTCTGACTTTTCTCTATATAACCAACTGCTATCTATACAATAAACGAGAACTGCCCACTGCTGCCTTCTCCCGAGAGTCTCATCTCTCGTCGGCTCACAGCTATTCCAAGCCTCTGTTCACCCAGCTCTGTGGGCGAACGGGGAGTTGAGGTGCGCTGCGACTCCCTAACTAACCCACGGACCCAGAACCCCAAGGTGATCCCAGAAACCTTATGGTGACCAGCACTGAATTCTCAGCTGGTGAAGACTGTCGTGTGCTGACTTTAAGCCCCTCCTGATTCTTTGTCTCTCCAGCTGCTGTGCTGGGCCCCGGCCTCCCTGCAGCCTCATAACCCTTCATGGTGTGGCCTCCACTCTGGCCTGGTCCCTTTGGACACTGATCTATGTGAACTGAAGTTCCCTGAGAAAGCCACACCTATGTTGCACACCTATAGACTGATGTGGACAGTTGGAGCGTGCCGACTGACACCCCTAATCACCGTGAGCTCTCTTCAGTTCCTCTGATAGCTGCTTGTCACCCACCTCCGCATCTGACCTAACAACTTTGTGACTGTCAGGTAAGATCTTTGGAATGTATTAATTTAGTTTCCAGCAACCCAGAAGACAAGAATGTCGTCAGATGCATCTGAGACCCAAAGCAGAGATTTCCCTACTCACTATAACCTGCCTACCTGATGTCCCCAAAAAGCATTGATTTATGACTTACTTTTGTTCTATGGCTCTAAGAAGTTCATGTAATCACTTTTGCTGTGAAACGTGTCATTCGGGGCAACCTGAAACCGTTCCTGGGTCTTGGTTACTCTATTTGCTCAGAAGAAATCTCTCATTCCCTTTGGAGAGGTGAGTTTTTTTTTTATTGGTTTGTTTCTTTATTGAAAGTGTTCTGTTTACCTTAGTCTGTCATGTGGGGAAATCTTTCTTTCTTTCTTTTTTTTATTGTCCATAATGAGTTACAATATTTAGTGGGCAAACAATGAGTTGTTCTCCCCAATTCCCCGCTGCCCTCCCCTCCCCACTCCGCTGGACTTAATACCTGCCTTCATACTCCTGAGCGCCTGAGGCCAGTTGCTCTGCCCCACCTTCTGCCCTGGCTCCTCGTCACCCAGAGGCCCTCTGCTGATGTCCCCTCCTTGCAAGAGGACACATGGGCTCCAAATGCACAGGACTGGCACTTTCTGGGCACACTTTCTCTGGCCCATTCTGCCTCATCCGTCTGCTGTCCAGGTTTCCTGCCGCTCTGCAGGTCATGTGGGCTCAGCCCAGAAGCTTCTGCTCACTGCACAGGAAGAATGCTTTCTTCCCCACCTGGACTCTCACAGCTCACAGCTCAGCCTTCCCGGCGGTGTGAAGGCCATGATGAGCCTTCTTCCCGGAGGTTGGCCTATGCCTGACAAGCCCGTGTCCACAGAAATCTCGGGCCCTGTGAGGTTGGGCCTGGGAGGAGGGAGCTGCTTTTCCCTGACAGAAGAGCCATGGCTTCCAGAACTCTGTAGACTCTGGGCCAGTGCTGCCCTGTGGCCTAAGCCACAGGCCTTACCTGGTTCTCCTGCTGCCCCTCCATCACTAGGTTAAATGTCCCCCAAGGGGCCATTATGGATGGTGTTAACACTACCAGGGAGACAAAAATTCTAAGTGTTACTTTGAGAGAAATGGTAATTCGGGCTTCACAGACAGAAATCATTCATTTTAGCAAATCAATGAGCTCTCGGAGAGCCAGGCAGGGATCAATGGGGCTGATTGAAGGAGAGGCACTGGGTCAGGTGGATGCGGGGAGGAGAGGAGGGCAGAAGCAGCCTGGGGCGTGTTAGCACGCCCATAAAGTGCCATGAGGCCCTGAGCCCTCCGCCTTCAAGTCAATGTTTAATCTCAGCACTCAGGATGCCAGTAGGTTTTGTAGCAAAGACCAAATTAATATGGGCTGGAGAGATTGCTCAGTGGTTAGGGGCACTTCCTGAGGAAGCATGAAGGCCCACGGAGGAGGCTGGAAACAGCTGGAATGGCTGCGCACATCTGTGACCCCAGTGCTGCAGGGAGCAGAGACCCGATGTCATGGTTTGATCCAGGTGTCCCCCACAAACCAATGAATGTGTTCTGATAGATCGATCCTCAGCTGATGGCAGTTTGGGTTTTACAACCTCGATGAAGCTGTGTTGTTGGGGGTGGGCTTATGGGGTTCTAAGCCAGCTTCCCCTCGCCAGAGTTTGGCACACCTTCCTGCCACTGTTTCCAGTTCTGTGGCGGAGGTGATGTCCACCCCTCTGCTCATGCCATCATTTTCCCTGCCAGGATGGAGTCTCCCCTCGAGTCCGTAAGCCAAATAAACCCATTCCTCTACAAGCCGCTTTTGTTTGGGTTCTTCCTGCGCAGCAACTAGAAAGCTGACTGCAACACCCGAGTATTGCCAGAGCCCTTGGATTGTTTTTGAGACTCTGGCTCAAAGAAGTTCTGGAGGAAGAGCAATGGAGCAGGAAACTGGAACTCACATATGCCACACGCACCACATGACAGGACCCGCCTGGGCCATGGGCTCCAGGGAAAGAAAGCCTCTGCCTCTCGCGGGGTCTTCTGTGGGCACCAGGATAGAATCACAGGATAGACTCTTCTGGAGAGAGATCGGGCTGCCAATATCCATTTAGCTTTCAAAAATGGAGTGTGACATGCTCCATCAGATGGCAGTGAACAACCGGAAGCAGACCCCACAGCAGGGTGCAGAGGGCTTCCAGTCTTCCACTCCAGCCGCAGGTGAGACTCCGTGGTCCCTGGTGAAGGCGGTGGCCAGCGCTGACTGGACCATTTAATAGTTGTCACATTCTTGACTGCGCGTCAGTTGAACAGGCACAGTGCCTGTGTCCGGCTGAGCCCCAGCTGGGCGCTAATGAGGAGGGGCTCCCCTGCCTCTGGTCCCTGGGCCCCTCTGCCCACTGTCCTCCAGCGAGGCCGGTGCCCTTTGAGCAGATGAGCACAGAGAGACGCGCTAACCACTCCACAAGTGCACCTGACTCGTGGGGCCTGGGTGGGGGCCTCTCCAGCTGTGGACTGGCCCGGGGCACCCTTGCTGGCCATTGTTGGTGGTCAGCCAGTAGGAGGCTCCCTGCAGGCACTGGATGCCTCATGGAAAGTTTGTTGTAATGCTTTTCTTTTAAATTTTGCCTATCACTGCCTGTCGCCCACGGGGGACAGTGATCACACAAATACACACACACACCGCTTGTGGGTTGATGAACGTGTGTTCTTTATTGCAGGGAATGAGGCAGAATATATAGAGCTTCCTGGCCAATCAGGGGGTTAATGATAAGAACCTGTGCATAATAGCCAATCGCGATCACCTCCTGAAACTCATTAAGCCCCTCTTGGCAGGCTGTCAGGTGCCGTCCAAGACTGAGCCAGGGGGTGCCTCCAAAGGCCCCCAAAGGCTTTCGCCCCTGACATTTGCCCACATGTGTGTGTGTGTGTGTGTGTGTGTGTGTGCATGCACAGGTGACTGTGTATGTATGTGTGAGTGCATGCATAGGTGAGTGTGTGTGAGTGCATGCATAGGCGAGTGTGTGTGTTCTGTGTGTGCACGCACAGGTGTGTGTGTGTGAGTGTGAGTACATGCATAGGTGAGTGTGTGTTCTATGTGTGTATGCACAGGTGAGTGTGTGAGTGTGAGTGCATGCATAGGTGAGTGTGTGTTCTGGTGTGTGTGTGTACAGAAGCCAGAGGACAACCTCAGGTGTCATTTCTTCTTCCTGGTATCATTTCTCTTTTTTGAGACAGGCTCTGCCACTGGCCTGGAGCTTGTCCCGAAGGATAGACTGGTTGGCCATTGATCCCCAGAGATCCCTCTGTCCCTGCCTCCCTAGTGCTAGAATTACAAGGGGTGCCGCCATGCCCAGCTTTTTAAAAGCAGGTTTTGAGGGTTGGATTCGGTCCCTCATGCTTGCAAGCTAAGCGCTTTACCAATTTAGCTCTCTCTCCAGCCCCATGGTGCTTTTCTAAAGAAGACTCCAAATTGATTTTTCAAAAAAGGATGAATTTAATATTAAACACTGCCTTTGTGCTGCTCTGCCTGGGATAGCTCTGTGAGTTCCGTGTTTACTGAAACACAAGAAGCATTTCCTTGCTGGGATGAAATCCCGAGTATGGCAGGCGCCCTCTGTGACTGTGGCAGAGAGAGAGGTTCTCCCTGGGGCATTCGCCCCAGACCACAGGGAGCCAAGGCGGCTTCCAGAGATAATCTCCCACTTGACAGATGAAGAGCCGGTGGGTCCATTTTCATTTATTGTTTTGCTTAGCCACAAACCTGAAGACCCCGGGGAAGGAAGGCAGCAGGTCAGGTTTGCCGACCAACTTGTTTCTGCTGGATCTGGAGACTAAGGAGGGGTTGGAAGTGAATGAGGAGGATTGAAATCACCGGTGCGTCCATGACCACTTGATGAGCTTTAAAAAGCGACAGTACATTATTGATGTATAGATCTGATGGGACCTGATAAAGCAAAACAGGGAGTTTATTACCGACAGGATCAATACCAGTGTGCTGTGAAATATGTATGTATTGTTCCATGAGAGGAGTGACTGTGTCTGAGGCATTGGCCCTGCAGATCCTTTTAAGCTCAGGTGACAGCTGTGGTCCAGATGAGGGAAGGGACATGGATCCTTGGTGGCAGGAACAAGACAAAGAACAAACGACCTAGAACATTCTCACTTCCCTGTGAGTCTGAGGGTGATGTAGTTAAGAAGCTGGTCAAGTAGACAAAGCTCTGATGTCAGCGGCCTGAGTCACCAGATCCGCCTCCTGCGCTTCGGGCCGCCCACTGACTAGTCTTTTCCTCAAGCATGAGAGGAAGAAGACAGCTTAAACACAAGGAATGGGGTCAGAAGGACTGAGTGACTTTCCCAGGATCACACAGCTGGCTGAGAGGCAGAGCCAGGACTGGAGAGAGCTTCGTTGTCCTGCTTATGGCCCTGTCTGGCCCTGACTGCACCAAAGAGTCGTTAGCCAAAGGCTTCACAAGGGATATGGGTAGTCTGTAAAGTCGTTTTTTATTTTTTTATTATTTTTATTAGAGAGAGCGAGAGAGCGAGAGAGCGAGAGAGCGAGAGAGCGAGAGAGCGAGAGAGCGAGAGAGCGAGAGAGCGAGAGAGAGAGAGAGAGAGAGAGAGAGAGAGAATGGGCAAGCCAGGACATTTAGTCACTGCAAACGAACTCCAGACACATGCTCTCTTGTGCATCTGGTTTACATGGCACTGGACAATCGAACCTGGGTCCTTGGGCTTTGCAGGCAAGCACCTTAACCGCTGAGCCATCTCTCCAGCTCCATGTTTATTTCTTTGATGACAATCGTGACTAGGTAAGATGCTGAGGCTGGGTTTTGCTATGTGGGCCAGCACCTGGGAGGTGCTGTTATTTTAAATTCCTTTTTCAGGTGCAATATCTTACTACTAGCTTCCTATATACAATCACCACGAAAAAAGAATTATCAATTATAAGTGTGTGCCACCATGCTCAGCTGGTGTCTTTCTACCTCGTGCCTTCCCACATTCATCTGGTTTCTACACTGTGTGTTTACGAAACAGGATTTCTCCAAATTCACCAAGTGACTTTCTTGCCACAGCCCAAAGGACACATTTTAGTTCACATTTCACCAGATCTCCATTGTAGTTCACACTCTGACAAGTCTCCTTGGTACATTTTGCTCTGGCTTCCTTCCTGCTTTGCTCCTTCTCAGGGACCGCTTTCCAGCTTCCTCTCTAGGCTGTTTTATCCACTGCTTCCGTCATTGTTGGGGGGGCAATGCCTCTGGATAGTCTCCCCACCATGGCTCTAAGAGTCTTTTCGCCCCCTCATCCACAATATTCCGATGGCCTTGATGGGTGGGTTTCAAGTCAATTATAGTGTTGAACTCACGGCAGCTTCTGGATTTCTGCTTTGGAACATTTGGAGTATCCTCAGTGTCTGTCTCCTTCACCCTGGTGCAGGTTGTCAGGCTGGCTGTGGAAGCTGTGCTCTTGCTCATCTCACCACTTCCGCTGTGGTTTCACCTGGGCCCTGGCTGATGTGTGAAGAGTAGTTCATCTCCTGCCAGGGAGTCAGATATCATTCTTGTTGGTAGAATTAAAAGTCATTGTTTTTGTGAGCACGGCTTTAGCATAAATTAGATGAAATGCACAAGAATCATTAACTGAGATTTTGAGACTTGCCCTGTCAAATAAATTTTATCTGCACAAGTATGTGTGTATGTGTGTTTGTGTGCATGGGCACACCAGGGTCTCTTGCTGTGCAAACAAATGTCATGCTTGTGTCACCGTTTTGCACATGACCTTTCATAGGTGCTGGGGATTGAGCCCAGGCCAGCAGGCTTTGTAAGCAAGTGCCTTTAACTGCTGAGCCGTCTCCCCAGTCCTAGTCTTGAGTGTGAATCTTTCTCTCAATAGGGATATCACCGATTTGAGGATGAGGTTGTGTTTATTGATTCTGAACCTCCATAGTCTGGCGTGAATCCTGGCACAGTGGCACTCAGTTAAATATTGACACCAGGCATGGTGTGTATGCCCTGAGGAGAAAACTTATTTGAAGAATTCCTTCCCGTCATGACCGGCACGTGCCTTTGACAAAGGCCTGGCATGTTCCCCCATAGGCCCACGTGTGCAATGGAGACTTGATCCCCGGCCTGTGGCATGACTGGGAGGGAAGTGGTGGAGACCACTGGGAGGTCGTAGGCCATTGGTTGTGTGCTCTCTGGAAGGGGATGGTGGGATCCTGACCTCTCCTTTATCTTTCGCTTCTGGGCCACAAAAGGAGTATCTTTGCTCTTCCCTGCACGGCCCAGCCTATGGCTTGGCCTCAATTTAGGCCCAAGGCCATGGGACCAGCGATCATGGACCGAAGCCTCCAAAGTGATGATCCAAATAAGACTTTTCTCTTTACAAACTCAGGTGTTTAAGCTGACTGACACGGTTACTTATCCCCTCTTCTCCTGACGGCAGTGTGCTCTACATTTTATTCATGCTGATTTAGGACGTTGATCCTAGTGCCTCATGTAAAACTGCGTTGTCGGGCTGGAGAGATGGCTCAGTGGTTAAGATGCTTGTCTGCAAAGCCCAAGGACCTGGGTTCAGTTCTCCGGTACCCACATAAAGCAAGATGCACAAAGGGGTGAATGCATTTGGAGTTCATTTGCAGAGGCTGGAGGCCCTGGCACTTATTCTCTCTTTCTCTCTCTCTCTCTCTCTCTCTCTCTCTCTCTCTCTCTCTCTCTTTCTCTCTTTCTCTCTGTGCTTGCAAATAAATAAATAAATAAAAATATTTAAATGCTTTGTCACTCTGCTCCATCCTCCCTCTCGGGAGCCACTGGCTGTCAGTGCTGGTGTCCTGAGCGACTCCTCTTGGCCATAGCATCCTGATCCGCCCTCTCTTCACCCAGCCACCCAGACCTTGCCACTCACCCAGCCAGGGCCTCTTCTCATGGCCCTGACCTTGCTACCAAGTCACCACATCCTCTGGCACTTGGATCTTCTGCCTGAGGTCCCTTCCCTGTGGTGTCCCTATTCTCTGCCAGGGGTCCCTCCTTTCTGCCTAGAGTTCCTCCTAGGGTCCCTCTTTGGCCCCTGGGATCTCTCCCTTCATCTCAGCTGCCTCCTTCAGCCTCCCGTTTGCTTAGGGTCTCGTGGGTGCAGCAGGCTGCCCTCAGCTCTTTCGCTCCGTCTGTCTCTCCACTCCTCAGGCAAGTAGGAAACGCAATTGAACTTGTCAGGCCTGGTGGCACTTGAACTCCCGTGTACTTTGGACCAAAGCCCACCTGAGAAAGGTTTGAGCAGATATCCCAAGGTTGGAAGGCCCAGGAGAAGAGTTGAGGTCTCCAGCCAACAGCCTGCAACTCAGCAGACATGGGAGAGAGACCTCGTGGGGTCCCCCAGGGCTAGCGGCCAAAGAAAGGGAGCAACCAGAGATGCCTGGCTGGTGCATGTCACAGGCCAGCAAGCTTGGAATCAAGACGGGGTCATGCCCAAGAGAGAGAGAGAGAGAGAGAGAGAGAGAGAGAGAGAGAGAGAGAGTGTTCTATGGGAGAAACTGATATACATGGGGCATGGTAACAAGCTTAGTTTTATTTTTTAATCTTAAATATATATTTATTGTCAATAATGTGTTACATTATTCAGTGGGCAAATAATGAGTTGTTATCCCCAATTCCCCAATGCCCCCTCCCCATCCCCGATCAGCTGGATATCTTCCTCTATGGGGTCTGGATCAGTCCTTGTGGCAGGGGACCCTGGATAGCCTAGTACTCAGCCCGGTCCTCCTGGCCCAAGTGTGTTGTTACTGAGGGGTGCCATGCTTCTGGATCGTCTCCCCCACCACGGCTCTCACAATCTTTCTGCCCCCTCTTCCGCATAGTTCCCTGAGTCTGGTGGATGAGTATTAAGGCTGACAAGCTTAGTTTTATCTGCCCCAAATAGCTCTGTTTCATTCATCACCACTTTAGATATTTCTAGAACAGTAGAGAATTCTAGGCTGAATGTCATTTATTCTCAGAACTTTGAGGAAGTATCTCATTAGCTCCACCTTTGCCCTTGTGCTGGGGATCCGGTCGGTCTGGTTTTCTTGGAGAGTCACTCCTTCCCCTATTTCCCCCAAATTTGGGGAAATTGGGGTTTTTCATGGTCTTTGGTATCTTCTGGTTTCATAATGAAGCAGGTGGGTATGGATTTTGTTCTACTTATCCTTATCCGAGTGTGTGTCTTTCCACAGGTTTGGCAAATACTAAGCTGCTTATTCTGCAAACATGGCCTCTCCCTCACTTTTCTCTCTGCTTTCTTTAAAAAAAAAAACCCAAACCCACAATGAAGGTGAGGCAGTTAGGGTGACTGCCCTCCCCAACATGAAGGCAGGAATGACATGACTTTTTATCTTTCGTCTAATTTGTTTTTCCATGAACAACTTGAGCCCCTCCCTGGAGAGGGAGGTCTCCGTTTCTAGAATTTAAATCTAGTCCTGGCATTGTGGTTGGATCAAACTTAAGACCCCTGAACTTGGCATCATGGACCAATCAGCTGTCTCTGGTTCACCTGAGCCAGAAGGTATAAATACATTTACCCGGTGATGGCTCACTCTCTCTGCTCTTGACCTGCCCAGCTCTGATTCCTGAACCCCCATGTTTTGGTGAGCCCCCCCCCCCGAGATGAGGAGAGGGAGACCCCTCTGCTCTCACATGGGCTCTCTACCTGCTCCTGCCCTGCACAAGAAGGCTGTTCTTACATATCTTATTTCTTCCAGGCCCACCCATGGGCTCTCAGGCCACGTGGGGGCTCCTATTCCTCCTTGTTCCCCAGACTCTCCCTTCCCCCTGACTTCTGAACAGATACAATAATTTAATAATTATCCTTCTCAGTGCCCCATATCAAAGGGGTTCAGTAGAACAGGGATGAGGGAGGGGGTACCAGAGAAAATGGTGGGAAAGGATGACCGGCTGACTTTAGGCCTGGAATCCCCTCTCCCCCACATTCAGCCCCATCTGCACTCTCGTGACCTGGAACCCCCTCTCCCTCTCACGCTTCCCTTCCTGTCTTTCTCGGACCCATTTTTGGACTTCTGACACACCCCGTTTATTTTCTCTTAAACTCAGTTCAATCTACCGCTCCCTCACTCTTCCCTTACTGAAGGTTTATTATTTTTTCCAAATCATCTTGTTCCTTTATAATGTATTTAAGCCTCCTTCTTAAACTTCTTTTGAAGTACATGTGCGATGGTTAGGTTTTGTTGTCAACTTGATCTTTTTAATTATCTTGGGGGGGTCTCTGAGGATGTTCACAGGAAGGCAGCCTCTCAGCAAGGGCAGGATGTCAAGAAGCTCAAAGAAGCTTGAGGTAAACATCCTTTCCTGTGTGAGCCATGCAGGAAGGAAAATCCAGAGACTCAGGAAGCCATTAAATCTGGGGAAGGGTTGCAAGTCCCCACCCTAAACCTATATAAAGGAGAAGAAACTCTCTTTGCTTCTCCTGCCTGTTTCCTGTTCTGTGTGTGTGGTGTTGGTGATGGGTTTTTCTCTGCTCGGACCTGTGAAAGAGGGCCAGCCTCTTTTGCTGTTACGGAACTTCCCCTCAATCTGTAGTTTCAATAAATACTTTCCTCCCCCAGATTGTGCCTGGTTTGAAGATTCATCCCAGCGGCGTGTGGCTGACTGCAACAACATGTCTGGGGTTTGCAGATATCTAAAGTCCCAGGGAATCAACTGTCTCTTTGCTCCCTGCTGATCACTCAGGGTTCTTGATTCCTTGTGTGTTGCTGGCCGTGCTCCTCTTGCTGGCTGGGAGCTGAGTTGAACTTGCATTCCTTCAGAAAGGATCGTTTCCCCTCCCTCCCTTTCCTTTCTTCTTCCTTCCCTCCCTCCTTCTCCTCTCCTTCCTCCTTCCCTCTCTCTCTTCAAGCTTCTGGGGGAGGGGCACATCTAGCTACTCTGGACCTGATCCTGAGGCCCACACAGAAGATAGTGTGGGACTGAGGTCCTGCGTGAGGTCCCCTCCACTGCCGTGACTTCTGACAGCAGGGCTGAGATGGACAGGCCTTCTCCTCTTGAGTTCCAGCTCCACTGCCTGCGCACACACTGGAGGCCATGGGCCTTGGGCTCCAGCTCTTCCTGCTGGGCCAAAGCTAAGATGCTCGATGCTTCTTCCTTACCCACAGGCCTGCAAGGCTGCTGCGGGCAGGTGTGTCCCTGCGGCCTGGCCCACGGCCCTGGGACACAGCCAGCAGCCCTGGCTTCCTTTCATTTTCAGATCTGTCCAGCCATGCTTTCAGAATAACACTGGAATATTCTGGGGGCTTTCCCCACTCAGGCGGGAGTGCCAGGGGCTCTAAAATAGACGTCCTCGGCTCCTGGTCCTTCTTAGCATCTAGGCAACTTCTAAGGCTCATTTCCAGCAGGAGGCACTCTGTTTGCTGGGTTGGTCTTTGTTCTGTGTCTTCCTCTGTCTCTGTAGTGGCTTTGCTGAGCCTCATGTCTGAATGAGCTTGTCTCCAGAAGGTGGCACGGGTTCTGCCACCAGTGGCCTGATGTCCACCTCACAGGTGCAGCTCTGGGCCCTTCCTGACCTGTCCATGCATTAGTGCCCTTCTCCGACCTGCACGGGTGGGGGTACCTCAGGGCTCCCCATCCTGTATGGGTGGTTTTGATGCCTTCACTGGTCAAGGGCGGGTCCACATTGATTCAGGTCTTGCAGGCTAATGCCTTCCCAGTCTGGTCCCAGGACTGTTTCTTTCTGTCTCTCATCCATGGCAAGCCTGCTGCATCTTTCTTGGTTTTATCTGTGGTCTGCTGAGGCTGACCACACATTCACAACAAGACCTGAAGCCTGTATCTTGGTTTCAGGTGTCTTGTGGGCAAAACACCATCGGTGCAGGAGCTCTGTGCTTCCCCCACTTGGTTCGCTCCTCCAGAAAGAGACCCGGTGTTGCTGGTGAGAACCTGAGCCCTGCAACATAGATCAACATAGATCTCGGCTCTCTCTTGATAACTGTAATCACCAGCAAATTACCTACTTGGAGCAAAATTCCCGTAAAATTCTGAAAAATCATCCAGCAAATACCTCCTGAGCAGCTCTGCACTTAGGGAGCTGGTGGGAGCGTGGCGAGCGGCACAGAGATCCTGCTTTCATACCTGTGTGTGTAAGATGACTTGCTCATCAGCTGACCTTGACTTTCTGTGATGGCCCAGGTCAGCCTGCAGAGTCCCACAGGATCCCAGATATGGAAGGAGCTGCGAGCGAGCTGGTCGGTGTCAGCACTGCCGGAGCTGAGGACCAAGGAGGGGCCGAGGACTGGGGTGGGGTGACCTCTGGAAACTCGAGAAAAGAACTGGGCTCTTCCCTCTCTGGTGGCCTATAGGCCCCAGCTCCAGAGGGAACGGGGCTTTGGCAACACAGGATTTTAGCTCTGTGGCCATTCAGACTGCGGATCTCCAGCCGGTACGGCATTGATTTGTGCTGGTTCAAGCCACCAGCTTAGTGCAATGTGTCAGAGCAGCTGTGACGAGCAAGAGGTACTGTAAGTGGTGATCACTGACCCATGAGATCTGACATCAGGGTGCAGAGTGGTCAGTGGCTGCTTCCTCTGTCCGCAGCTGGCCAGTAGGACCCCAGGACCCTCTTTCTTCAGGGTGTACTTTCAGAGGGACACTTCCCACACGTTTTCTGAATACCTGGAGGGTCCAAGAGAGTGTGCCTGAGTGCTGGGGGTGAAAATCAGCTCTGATTGCCAAGGGCCTCCCTCCTGAGGCCTCTGGTCTCCTGCCTGGGGCCACCAGCCCAATAGGGTTGTCTAATGTGAGTCACAGTGTGTTCACAGTGGTCACACAAAGACTTACAGACAGGTGTGCGCAGGGAGCACCTCACTCAGAGAGGAATGGCCTTGGTACAGCAGAAAAGAGCGCTGTGAGACCCTGGAGCCTTCTCTTCAAATGTGATTGATGGCTCTGTTCACAGCACTGGTGTTGACTCTGCTTACAGCACTGGGGTTGACTCTGTTCTCAGCACTGGCGTTGACTCTGTTCTCAGCACTGGGGTTGACTCTGCTCACAGCACTGGGGTTGACTCTGCTCACAGCACTGGGGTTGACTCTGTTCTCAGCACTGGGGTTGACTCTGTTCTCAGCACTGGGGTTGACTCTGTTCTCAGCACTGGGGTTGACTCTGTTCTCAGCACTGGGGTTGACTTTGTTCTCAGCATTGGGGTTGACTCTGTTCTCAGCACTGGGGTTGACTCTGTTTTCAGCACTGGGGTTGACTCTGCTCACAGCACTGGGGTTGACTCTGTTCTCAGCACTGGGGTTAACTCTGTTAACTAAGTGCTATCGACTTAGTTTCCCCATTCTTCTTATTCCACGGGGAGGGAAAAGGTAGGGGAAGAAGCTGCTTGTTCCTCTTCCAGAGAGGGATGCTGGTTTAAAGACTTCCTGCAGGTCTGTGTGGGGCAGGCGGGCAGCTGCTGAGAGATACCCATGCGCTCCACAAGAAGCAGAAAGGCCCAGCGCTGTGTTCAGTGCTTCTGTGCCCAGCCTCGTCTATCCTAGATAAGAACACAAGGGTGGTGCGGGGCGGGGGAGAGAGGAGAGCCCAAAGCCCCCTTGGGCCCAAACTAACCCTAGCAGCCCCTGGGCTTTGCTACTCAGTAGTGTCTTCCTCTGGGATGTAGAGGTTCCACCTCACTGAGTTTCTTTCTGGTCACTGCTGCGTGATTCCTTTTCACCCCCAGACCTGGCAGCAGGCAGGCCTAAGCGTCTCTGTCCCTGAGCTGCAGTGAGGAGCAGGTCCCTGTGGGTCTCTCCTGTGGCACCAGCGTCCCATCAGAAGCAGCATGTCCCCTGACTGAGCCCACACAGTGTGTGAACTCTACGTCAGAAGAGGGGCGTCTTGCCCACATGGCCCTTAACCTCGAAGTGCTTGTGCCTGGCACTGCTCTATCTGGTTAAGTCAGCTCTAGGCCTAACCTCCCAGACCTCCGGGATCTAGAGGGCCGGGCTCGGTGGCAGCCACGCTGCACGTTAGACTTGTTTCCACTGGCCGACTGAGTGCGTGCACTTGGGTGCACTTGGGTCAGGAGGCCCTGCAGCCCCTGGCACCTCTTGGCCCTGCCCACCTTCTACCCACAGCTGGTCAGACTCTGAGACTCGCTTCTGAGAGAAGGTCTCAGACAGTGCTCGTCAGAATTCCTGAGGGCAGACAGTGGGGCCACATGGCTTCAGGTCAAGGATTCGGTGTGTGTTTGCCCCTCAGCCAGGTTGGGGTGAAGTCTTCTGTCAGGGGCGAAAGCTTTTGGGGCCTTTGGAGGCCCCCCCTGGCTTAGTCTTGGACGGCACCTGACAGCTTGCCACGAGGGCCTTAGCTTCATGAGTTTCAGGAGGTGATCTCGACTGGCCATTATGCACAGGTTCTTCCCATTAGCCCTCTGATTGGCCAGGAAGCTCTATAGATTCGGCCTCGTTCCCCGCAAAAAAGAGCACATGTTCATCAACCCACAAGCGGGGTGTGTGTATCTGTATGATCGCTGCCCCCGTGGGCAGCGGGCAGTGATAGTCTTCCTGCAGCTCCGATGGAGAGCGGGCGCAGCCTCTGTCTGCCCTTCGCCACCTCCAGCCACTGACCTGAGGCTCTGACCCTGCAGACCAGCCTGACCGGCTTAGGTCAGACGAAACAAAGCTTGAATGAGCGCCTCATTTTAGAAAGTTGCAGAAAGCTTCCCCGGGCAAAGGTGCTGCGTTCTTGAAGCCCACAGACATCTACCCTCAGCGCTGCTTTTTCTAACTCCAAAAGCGTTTTCGTATATTTGGTGTCGATGAAGAATTGGGATTGAATGGACCCAGATCGTCGGTGATTTCGGAATAGCTCTGTGTCAAATGGAATTCTGTTCAAAAATTAGCCAGGCATGGTGGCGCACGCCTTTAATCCCAGCACTCGGGAGGCAGAGGTAGGAGGATCGCCGTGAGTTCCAGGCCAGCCTGAGACTACAGAGTGAATTCCAGGTCAGCCTGGGCTAGAGAGCGAGACCCTACCTCGAAAAACAAAACGAACAAGCAAACAAAAAATTACAGTGGGTGAGATGCACTAAGGGAAATAGGAGATTTGGGATTTTCAAACTTTAAACTTCGCTTCTGAAGCTGTAGCAGGGATGGCCCTCCGCCAAGTCTTTGGAGAGACCAGAGGCCGTTTCCCAGGACTGGTGGCCAGGGTGTCACCGTGGGGGAGGGACACCTTCTCCATCTCTTGCCTGGCTGTTCACACCGCTCCAGTGTCTTCATAAATGATTTTTTTAGTTCTAGTTATATTTTGGAATTTTGTGTGTGTGTGATGCATGTATATGTGTGCGTTCATGTGTGAGTGTGAGTGTACATGTGCCACTGTGTGCTTTTGGGGATCAGAAGACAAATTTTGGGTGTTGGTCCTCATCGTTCACCTCGTTAGAGGGAAGATCTCTCTCTCTCTCTCTCTCTCTCTCTCCTGCTATCAGTATTCTGGGATTACGGGACCTGCCCTGGCTTCTGACTTTTTATGTGGAGTCTGGGGATCGAACCTGGGCACTCAGGCTTCAGAGGCAAGCACTTTATCCATTGAGCCATCTCTCTAGCCCACAGGTAACTTTTTTAAAGTGTCAAATCACTGAATCTCATGAATAGATTATAATTAACACGTATTAATAAAACAAAACAAAATTATACATGGTAGTCAAGTATAAAACATATTTCAAAGATTTTTTTTGAAATTTAACTAATAAGGAAACTAGTAAGATGGAAAAACCAGTCCCAAAGAGAACTCAAGTGTGTGTGTGTGTGTGTGTGTGTGTGTGTGTGTGTGTGTGTGCAAGAATGCTGAAATGAATTGGCTATGAGATGCAAAACTGTATCTTCTAAAACAATACTATGACGTTTGGAATTCTGTTTCCCATGGGCCGATCGCATCTACACCAATGAATGTTCTATGTGAGGTTCAGTCACAAAGCAGTGGCCGTCGATGGGTCAAACTGCGTTTAGAGTCGCAAAATAGCCCAGTCAGAAGGGAGGCGCGGATCTGTAAAACCAGGTGACCCCACAGTGTTCAACGCCTTCTGATGTGTTGGAAGGACACCACCGCCTTTCTTCCATCTCCGAGTTTATTCTGACATAAGCTACACACATGAACTATGGCTTGTCATCGCGAGGTCAGGGAGGAGACAAGGAAGTCACTCAGGGAGGTGAACTGTCTCCTGTAGGGAAGGTTGGAGGCTTTAAGGCCAGCGGAGGAATGTCCCTGTCCTGAGTGTACCTGCATACGTGTCTGTGTGCTGATCTTACATGTACCTGTATGTATATGCTGGGTATATGTACACACCTGCATTTCTTGTATGTCCGTTCTGTGCTGTGGATCTAGATACTTGTGTTATGTGCAGGAGTGGTGTCTGTGTTCTGTGCATTGTCTTTACATGCATGATGTGTGTACTTTGCATGTAGGAATCTGTGATGTCTACATATATGAGCACATCCGTTTATGTTATATGTGTAATATTTGTATGCATAGGTATTCGACATGTGTTTGTCACGTGTGTAAGGAGTGTATATTTCATGTATAATACCTATCTCTGTAGTACATGTATGAATGTATGTATGTCGTGTGTATTGTGTGTATTATGCAGGTGTATGTGTGAATTTTAAGATGCCTGTATCTGAAATATGCCATCTGATCGTGGGGCTGTCTGAAAGGGGGGCAGTATTTCCATTCACAGGGACATCTGGTGACAATGGTCCTGTCTTGCCATGGCTCTGCTCCCTGGCTGGTCAGTGGGGGCCCTCTGCTGCTCCAGGGGACTCTTTTTTGCAGGGGACACACCATACCGGTTCCTCAAAGCACTCACTCAAGCACTTATTTCTTCTTCTATCCAGCTCTCGCTGAGCACCGGCTGTGTACACGGCACATATCACCAGAGCTGGACTGGAACAGTGAGTCAGCCGCCACCCTCTGCCTTCCTTCTCACCAGCCTGCAGTGGGGAGGAGGAAGCAGCCAGGAGGGGCACAGGTGGTCTCGTGTCCTGGAGGGGAAGGGAGTGGGCTCTGAGGAGATGGGAGGGGCAGAGTCTAGGGAAGAAGGGTGTTTCAGAAAAGATGGAGGTTATAGTGGTCGACAGGAAAAGGAAAGAGGTCTGAATGATTCCCTGCTTCTGAGCCCAGGGAGGCCAGTCCAGCCACCCACCTGGCCACCTGGCCAGAGTCCCTGTCCCACTCAGGGGCCTGACTCCCCATTCCTGAGCCCTCTTCCTGCTTGTGTGTCCCAGACAAGGTGACCCATGGGCACGCTCTAATTTTGGACAAGTAAACTCAAGCCGGGGAGTCCACTGTGTGCACTCAAACGACAGCTGATGCTGTTTGCTTTTGAGCGGCTTTGCTGCCTTCCCCAAGGTTCCCAGGAAGGGGCTGGGCTGTCCATCTGTCCTGCCGGCCCTGGCGGCCACTTCACTCCCCGTTCTCTCATCTTCCAGCCCACCATGCTGTGTGCAGGTCAGAGCTTACCCCCAGCGCCAGGAGTTCCCTTTCTGCTTCTCTCTGACAGGCCTGGGTGCCATCTGGGGGACACTGTCAAGGACATTAGGGAGTAATGTGTGGGTGCTGGGCAGGAGCTCTGAGAGCCTGGGCAGACAGCCCCTCCCTGGAAGCCTTGGGAAGCAGGAAAGATGGACTGTCACCTGTCTCGGACAAGCGGGAAGGTTTCTTCAGAAGTGTCATTAATATTTCAGGGTCTGAAAGAGGCTCTTCCTCCCTGTGGCGTCCTCAGGAAGCCAGGAGCATCAAGGTCACTTGCTTCTGAATGTATCTGCTCACTGTTCACGTCCTTGCCCTCAGTGGAGGTGGTGACTGTGTGTGTGTGTGTGTGTGTGTGTGTGTGTGTGAGTTGGCTAAGTCACAAGGATGTTATACAGCCCAGCAAATAGTCTGCCACGGAAGCCCAGGGTATGTGGCAGAGGGGCATCTTGGAAGGAATTCACTGCTTTGTCACCCTCTGAAGCCTCCTCCATTGATCTTCTGTTTGCAGCTGGGTGTGGCCACTTACCCCATTTGTATCCCTTACAATATGTTGGCGAGGATCTGTGACCACCCCTCACCCTACCTGTGACCGTCCTTCACCCTTCCTGTGACCACCCTTCACCCTTCCTGTGATCACCCCTCACCCTACCTGTGACTGCCCTTCACCCTTCCTGTGACCACCCCTTACCCTACCTGTGACCGTCCTTCACCCTTCCTGTGACCACCCTTCACCCTTCCTGTGACCACCCCTCACCCTACCTGTGACTGTCCTTCAGCCTTGGACCTCTGACAGAATTTCCCACCCCTAAGAAAGCCCTGCTCTGGGGATGCAGTCCAGTCTCAGGGCCATTGATCATGGCGGCTCCCAAAACCCAGCCTGTTTGGTGGGGCTGGGTCTTTGCCCTCCTGGGTCTGCTCAGGGCTGGCCTCTCTGATGGGCCCCTACACAAGTCATCTGCGCAGTCAGAGGTGAAGATCAAGGAGCTGAGTCCTGTGAAATGATGAAGACAATTCAAGAGGCTGTGCCTTGTGCTCTCAGAGATGGAGGAGATAGCAGAATGCTTCACTGTATCCCCAGGGTGTCCCAAGACTCCTTCCCTCCTCTGACCACTACCTGCAAGCCATGGGTGGTCATTAAACACAAAGCCTCCCTTCCCTTCTGGAGAAGGAAAGCGTATCCTCTGGGCATCAGCTCTGGAGGAGCCTTGTCAGGGCTGGAGGGCTGACCCCTCCAGGAGAGACGCAGGGGGCCTTGCCCAGAAGGACGGGGCAGGACTGGCTCTTGGCCGAGTGTCCAGGTTGGTGAAGACTTTTCTGATTTATTTTATTCTCCCTCATGAGGCAGTTTAGGGTGACTGGGCCCCAGAAATAAACAGTGAGACTGCTTTGAGCCGGTCCTTTCAGTCTCCACCTTGCTAGAGAGCAGAGAAGATTCTGGCTTTCCCTTATCTCTTGCCTAATCTGTTTTCCCATCAACAACTGAGTCCCTCTCTGGGAAGGAGTTCCCCTTTCCTACAATTAAGATTTAAGTCCCAAAGACTGATCCAGACGGCCCATGGAGGAGGATATCCAGCTGACTGGGGATGGGGAAGGGGGGCAATGAGGAATTGCAGATAACAACTCATTGTTGGCCCACTAAACAATGTGACTCATTATGGACAATAAAAAATTAAAAAAAAAGGTTTAAGTCTGATCCTGGAATTCTGGTTGGTTACGCTCTCCCCTAAGCTTGTCATCATGGCTGCCTCTTCTTGAGCCAACCCCTGAGTCATGCCTGCCAGGCCCCTCTCTCAGACCCACCACTTTAAGGTTATAAGTAGATCATTTCCAGGTGGGTAAGGCCTCTTTTTGCCTTCGTTTCTCCTCAACTTCCAGGTCTCTGCTCTGGTAAGCCGCCCCCTCATCTAGGCCCTGCTAGGCTGGAATTGGGGGGGACTCCTCCCTACTCCCACATGGGCTCCCTGCCCACCCCTGCCTTCCACATGGCAGGGACTTTATCTTCTTTTCTTCTCTCTTCCTCTGTATGTCTAATAAATCCCCTTTCACGCTCTCTCCAGGCCCGTGTTCAACTCCCACATGGGCTCTTAGACCACGGGGTGCGTCCATTCTCTGTCCTGGGGATTCTCCTTCCCTTTCTCTTACTTCCCTGGTATCACTGCCCGCTGCCAGCGGGGGCAGTGATCATACAGATACACACACACACACCGCTTGTGGGTTGATGAACGTGTGCTTTTTATTGCGGGGAACGAGGCAGTATATATAGAGCTTCCTGGCCAATCAGAGGGCTAATGGGAAGAACCTGTGCAGAACGGCCAATCGGGATCACCTCCTGAAACTCATGAAGCTAAGCCCCTCGTGGCAGGCTGTCAGGTGCCGTCCTGAGATTAAGCCAGGGTGTGCCTCCAAAGGCCCCCAAAGGCCCTCAAAGGCTTTCGCCCCTGACACCCTGGATAAATGCAATAGTTCTTAAACTATCCTTCTCGGTCTGAGTTATTCCAATTTGTTGTTAAAAACAGATATAAATTCAGGGTTTAAAGTTTAAGGAATTTTCCTGAACCCCAGCCCCCCCATTACACTCTCACCCCCTTAGTCCTCAGGTCCAGATTCAGAGGTTAGGAGGTTCTGAGGTCAGACAGTGGGAGGGCAGGGGACACATTGTTCTCTCCCCAGTGACACACAGGTGCGCAGATCTGAGGAGACATGGTACGCCTTCTTCCTCCCTGGTACTCCATCTTTACCCCTCCTCATTGTCTCTTGTTGGGGGGCCATGATAAAACTCTCCCATGGTCTCTACCCATACTGGACGGGGGGGGGGGGGATTGTCAGAGCCAACACAGGCTGTCAGAGAGCTAGTCACCTTGTCTCCACCACCTGGAGTGAAGTGCAGACAGAAGTGCAGAAGGACGTGACAGATCCCCCGAGATCTCTTCTGATTCCTGCAGAGCAGCCTACCTGCTTCATGTCCTCCCGCCTTCTTTCTGCAGCTCCAGAGTGACCTGAGACAGGAATGCTGCTGTCCCCACCCCAGGCGCTCACTGGGTGTGACCTGGAGGAGGCCTGCTGCCTCCTCCGGGTGCCTGTGCTGGGTCTCACCTTCTCTCAACCTACTGATAGAAGGCAGGTCCTCCTTTTCTGGGCTAAGCACTCCCGTCTTTTTCTTTGTTTTACTTTCACGTGTGTGTGTGTGTGTGTGTGTGTGTGTGGTGTGTATGTCATGTAGGTGCGTGTACATGTTTGTGCATAGGTCAGAGGTCCAGGCCAGGTACCTTTCTCAAACCCTCCTCACCTTATCTTTTGAGAGGGGGGTCTCTTCCTGAACCTGGAACTCATCAGTTCGGCTAGTTAGCCAGCAAGATCTGGGGAGCCTCCTGTTCCCACCTTCCCAGTGCTGCAGTTCAGGTGTCTGACTACCATGCTTGGCTTTTACACGGGTGCTGGGGATTAGAACTCAGGTCCTCCTGATTGCACAGTAAGCCCTTTACCCCTGAGGCTTCTCTCCAGATCGGTGTTCTTGTTTTTTCAGATCTTAGCCTTCTTGTAACTTCTTTCAAGGTCTCCTGGTTATATATGTCTTTCAGGCGGCCTGCACCCCTTCCTTTGTCCGCCACGACGCTGCAGAGTAACTGCCAAGTGCGTCTCTGGTCCTGCCACCCTCTCTGCTGTGGTGAGCACAGGGGCTCTCCTTTTGTCGTCCCCAACTCTCTCTCTCCTCAGGACCTGCTCCAGTGCCCAGTGAGCAGGTGCAAGACAGCACGGCCCAGCACTTCTGACAGGCTGGTCAGGCATCCACTCGCCCCTGAGATTCTTCAACGTGGTGGCCCAGTGGCATTTATCTGTCCTTAAAGATCAGCTTAAAAGTTGCATCTGCATCTGCATTTATATTTCATGTCTTAGAGTGTGGATGTCTTTTTCTTCTTTCTGACCCTCCGAGGCTGAAAGGATATTGGGGGCAGCGAATGGCCACAGCGGATGATTCATGAAGCGCAATCCTCCCTGGTCGCACTGGGTCCTCGGCCATCTGGGCTGTGAGTTAAGGGTTTGATGCGGCCTGTGGTCACCCTGAGCATGGAGCTCCCTGGAAGAATCAGGCGCAGGGGCTGGCGTGAGGCCTCAATGCAGGTTTCCTTCTCTTTCTGGTGTGTATCTGTGGCACATGCACGTGCGTGTGCGGATGTGCATGCCCCGTGTGCGTGCACGCGGAGGTCTGGAAGGCCATCAGCTGTCCTCTGTAACTCCTCTGCCTTAATTTCTCTGAGCTAGAGTCTCTCACTGAACCTGGAGCGCTCTGATTTTCAGGTAGACTCGCTGAGCAAGGAGACCTGGCAATCCTCCCATTTCCACTTCCCTCTTTGGGGGAGTTACAGGTATGTGTGGCTTTTTACATAGGTGTTAGGGATTAAAATCAGCTCTTCCTGCTTCACAGTAGGTACTCACCTACTGCGCCACTCCCAGGCCTTTACTTTGTGTTTTAATGAGAGCGCAGAAATCCTAGGCTCATCTCCGCTCAGCATTCAGAAGGGCTCCGTGGAGCACGGGGTCTCCTGTGAGGCAGGCTGGGGGTCTTGCAGTGAGACAAGCCCAGGTGCTCTTGGCATCTGTGGGTGCAAGAGGGGCCCGTGGGCTCTCTGTGATGTGGCATGTAGAAAGAGCTGGGAGGGGGTGACAGTGGGAACCTGCCACGTGTGCCACAGACACATTGTCTGGGTTTGAACCAAATGTGAGGATTGTGATGGGAAGTTGAGTGAACTGTTGCGTATGTTCAGTGGCTTCGAAGTGGAATGACTACTATTGGGCTGGAGAGATGGCTCAGCAGTCAAGGCACTTGCCTCCAGTGCCTAAGGCCCCAGGTTCAATTCCCCAGGACCCACATAAGCCAGACCCACAAGGTGGTGGCCCTGGTGATCTCTCTCTCTCTCTCATCTCTCTCACCGTATCTCTCTGCTTGAAAAATGAAATGGAATGACTACTTCATGACATGTGGACATTGTTGAAAGGAAAATGGAAGAGTCCAGAAGACATGCTGGCTTTTGCTCAAATGGATGGAGAGATAGCTGGACTGTGGGAGACACTTTCCTTTTAGACCAAGGCACGGCCTCTGGAGCCGTAGCAACAGTGGCTGGATGACATAGCACCAGGCTGGGCTACTTGACAGGGATGTTCCTACAGAGCCTCCTCTCCTGGCTGGGAACTAGAGACCTGCAGTCCCTGGGCTCCATGGCTGGCTCAGCTGTGGGCAGATACTTGTGTATTAGGGTTCTCTAGAGGAAACAGAGTTGATAGAATGGATTATAAGAAAAGGGAATTAATTGGGGTAGTTTACGACAGTCCAACAATAGCAGTCTGCAGGCTCACAGGGGAGGAAACCAGTAGCGGTTCAGTCCACGGGGGGAGGCCTCAGCAGTCCCAACCCAGCCCAAAAGGTCTGATGGCTCCCTGGGGAGCGGCTGCTCTTCAGTCCATGATGTGAGGCAGAGGAAACTGGGTTCTGATGTCCAGTGAGGGTAGGAGAGCAGGATTCAAGAGCAAGTCACAAGCACCAGCAACCGAGGGAGGAAGGAGGAGCATCTCCTTCCCCCTAAGCTTCCTTATATTAGTCTCCTTCTGGAAGGCCCACCCACTGGGGGAAAGGGCTCACTCTGAAGAAGGGACCTCCTCCCTTCTCCAAAATCCCAGAAGGATTTTGTCAATCCTTCCTGCAGGCAAGCTCAGAGACCCGCCCCAAATTACTATGGATTATTACATAGATCAACTTGGCAAATAAACTTAACCATCACACGTCCACCCCTTGTCAACTTGACATCAAATCATATCTCCTTACATCTTAATTTCCAAATGAAGACAGTAATCTC
>PVHP010023549.1:0-27317 GCA_004024765.1 Zapus hudsonius
AGGAGCCACCACAGTCATATCGTGGAGGATCCATATGGAACCCCACAGAGAATGATGGGATGAACAATGGGACCCACAGCCACAGCCATTCAATCAACACAGGATAAGCCAGTGAGACAGAAACCAATGATTTTTGACACAAAGACCCCTAAGCTCACAACAATAAAGCAGCCTTAATACTCATCCACCATGACTCAGGGAACTGAGCAGAAGAGGGGGCGGAAAGATTGTGGGAGCCCTGGTGGAGGAGACTATCCAGAGGCATGGCACCCCTCAATAACAACACACTTGGGCCAGGAAAACCTGGCTGAATACTAGGCTATCCATGGTCCCCTGTCACAAGGACTGATCCAGACGACCAACAGAGGAAGATATCCAGCTGGTTGAGGTGGGAGAGGGGAAGCATCAGAGAATTGGGGATAACAACTCATTTTTTGACCACTAAATAATGTAACTCATTATGGACAATAAAAAAATCTTCCAATAAAAAAATATTTGCCTCAGGAGAAGTTAAGATAAATCCTATTCAAGTTAGCACTGTACATTGATATTATGACTCATTATGGGTTAACTCAGTCAACAAAAGGCATTTGTTTCTAAAAAGTTGCATGTGGGTTGAATTTAAGCTTGCATTCATGAGGAAGACAATAAAGAAACCCTATATAGTGAGTCCTGAAAAGCAAAATATCTACATGTAAAATAAATAATTCCTCTCTAATGTAGTCATTTCACTTAAATTTATATAGAGAATTTTGACTTTAAAGATGGAATGATACAGTAATATCAGTAATAGCACTAATATCTTAGAATATTTTCTTACTAAAGAATTCTTTTGTGAGACAGAAGTCTGCAATATAACAAAGACTACTTTTCATTTTTTGTCTACATTTACATTGACAATGGCCATTTCAAAAGTTAAGGACCTCTTCTTATGACTTATAAATGGCCAATTCATTCTCCGAACATAAAATGAAACAGATGCCATTTTTATAAAGAAAGTCTGTCACAGAATCACATTCTATCAGAGGCCAAAGTGACCTTACTCCAAATTTTTCAGCTTCCTAGGGCAGAAACTGAGGTCCAGAAATATCATAGAGCAGGGCAATGGCTTCTAGGAATAGAACCCAAATCTCTTTGTCCATAAATTCATCACTTCATTACAAAAATTAAATCCTAGTGATATACACATATGCAAACTGTATGTGAAAAAAATAGTGTAAATATAACTGCAGGGAAAGGAGCCTGGATTCTGGGGAAAGAAGCAGAAAAACTTCTACCAAACAACACGCTCTGAGGAAGGCAAAAAATAACCGGTGGAGACCTAAGAAGGGACCAAGCAACTCACCTCACCAAAGGTATCAATAGCGAATAGAAAATCTCATGCCCTAAGTCGCCTTCTAAAAAGTTGCCTTATTTTGAAATGTTTGGTTCCCCACATAGGCCTGGTTAATGCGCAACACATTCTTTCTACATGGCCAGGAATTATGAAATAGTTCTTTTCCAAAGTTCCCCAGTTCTCATCATGGCAAAGATTAAATTACTATAATGAGAATGACATCTTATCCAACAATCTCAGCATCCCTCCTGGGGTAACTATAAAGAACAATTGCGAGATCTATAAAGCCAGTGGGTTTTTTTCCCCCAGAAAGGTGGGATTCTTAAGGCAGAATACAGGTAAAACATAGTTTATATCACAGTTGGTTTAAAAATAGCTATGAGAGGAAACAGAAGCCACTTCATTTGGTGATTTTGTGAGTCACTCTAACCATCTGTATATGAATGGAAAGTGTTTTCGGTGAAAAGGAGTTTAAAAAATGCAAACCTTTATGGGGTAGAAAGTGAAAAGGAGAACATTCGTTTCTAAAATATATGGGAGATAATGGTGGTACTCATTTTATTCATGTCATCTGTTTACTCTCATGAAGGTTGTCACAAAAGCATCCTATTATTAACAGCAACCAAACACGTCAGAAACGGAGCTGTGAACTCTCAAGTGTTGTGCGGTAGAGAATGCTTTGAGAGTGAAGTGCAGCTCTCTGAATACCAGCAGTCTCCAAGGCTCAGATACAGTAACAGATGCTTTGTTACACTAGGGACAGAGTGAGACTTACCTTGGGGGTCTAGCTTTGTGGGCCAGAGACAGATTTCCAAATCACACAGCAATCATGTAGGCTGGCCCCATTCAGCATAGGGTGGTTGCATGTGAGTGAGATGTACTAAAAAGGAATCAACAATCTGTCTTCAGACCACAATATACTGTCCAGGAGAGGGCTATATACAGAAGAGACACTCGATCATCTAACACACACACACGCACACACACACACACACACACACACACACACACACACACGGGAGGGTAAGCCTTTTGGGTTTGTGACATTGTTGTTAATTTATTTAAATATGATCTAAACAGCTACAATAACCTAGAAAATATTTCTTCTTCATGATTTTAAATGACCTTCCCTCTAACTCTCAGAAGAGGCCTGATTATAATTTAGAAAAAAAAAATTTTGGGGGGGGTTTAGAGGTAGGGTCTCACTCTAGTCCAGGCTGACCTGGAATTCACTATGTAGTCTCAGGGTGGCCTCGAACTCACGGAGATCCTCCTACCTCTGCCTCCCGAGTGCTGGGATTAAAGGTGTGCGCCACCACGCCCAGCAGAAAATATTTTGACTTTTGTCAGCGATGTGCTACATTAGCTCCCAACAAAATTACTGGGAGCTTACTTGCCATACAAGTTCTTCTGCAAAGATGAAGCTTGTTCATTTCTGTTTTCCTAAAAATGAGTGTCTAAGATAGCACACCTAGAGTCAACACTCAAATCAAACATCACCCATCATAACATCATTTGTTTTATATCATTTCAGATGGATGCAAAACAAAATATGATTCCTAACACTTTAACTGTGCTGGTTCCAGGCTATATGTCTTTTCAGTGGTACCAACATGCTACATGAGCTTTTCTTTCTTTCTGAAGCACCACGTCTGTCTGTTAATTATCCCTTCATTTAGTATTAAAACACTGCTGTCAACTAAAACTAAAAAACACAGAACGGGGATCATTTGTGTGTGTGTGTGTGTGTGTGTGTGTGTGTGTGTGTGTGTGTGTGTGTGTGTGTGTGTGTTCAAACACAAGACAGATCATGTTGGCAATTTTTCAGTTACGAATATTTTTTCAGAATTATTCACTTTTGATCCTTCTTATATCTTTATGTCCCTTTAATTATGGCATCTACTGCAATAACCTTTCATTAGCAGTCCTATGTTATAGGTATCTGCCTATATAAAACAAACTCTCATTTTTTTTTTACTTTAACATTCTCCATTTCTTATAACAATTTGTTTTCCTCTGTGGCATAAACACATGCAGAACTTTGCATTGCAGGTTAAAATTATATACGGTGAGTAGCGTACTTTAATCAGGGGGAAAATGCTGTAATTATTTAACTGTGAAATTTCTCAAAAAGAAGTGTATACTTTCATAACATACATTGACTTATCAAAATGAAAGATCAGAAATAATCAGCTTTTATACAAAGTTAAGTCATAAACAATTTCTCATAATCTTTTTTAATAATAACTGTATATTCAGTAAGGTCTCAAATATATAATGAAGTATGCAAAATGATTGATAGAAAGATAGAGAACGTAAAGAAATAGGATTGTCCCTTGATAACTGGGACACTAGCATGCCACCAGAATATCCAAATCTGAGGATATTTAATCAATCCCTCATATACACTGGCTTAGTATTTGTGTGTGTGTGTGTGTTTGTGTGTGTGTGTGTGTGTGTGTGTGTGTGTGTGTGTTTGTGTGTGTATCCTCCCATATACTTGAAATGGCTTCTAGATTATTACTTACTACCATGGAAATATAGGTAAAGAGTTGTTATACTATATTATATAGGAAATGAAAAAATATTTGTGGTGGTTTGAATGTAAAATGATCCCTATAGTTTCCTATGTTTAAACACTTCATCTTTAGTTGGTGGTATTATTCTGGAAGGTTATGGAACCCATAGATGGTACAGCCTTGCTGAAGGAAGTGTGTGGCTGGGAGAGAGGGAGCTTGGGGTTATAGTCAGGCCTCAATGTTACTCTCTTTCTCTATTGCCTCCCTGATGATGTAAAGATGTGACACTATATGCTCAGGAATGCTTCCTCCACCATTATGGACTCTACTTTCTAGAACTGTAAGTCAAATTAAACCCTTTTCATTCTGTAAGTTGTTTCTCATAAGGCATTTTGTTTCAGTAATGACAAAGTAACTGATATACATTCAACACAGATGCAGTTTTTCCAAATATTTGCAAACCACAGTTACTTGAATCCATGTGTGCAGAAACCACAAGTACTGCGGTTCTGACTGTATTCTAAGATATTAAGGTTAATTATCTAAGAATGGTATACTTATGAGTGAATTACATTTCTTTCTTTATACTTTTTGATTTTTTATAGTTTTCTTCAATACGTTAAAATTTCTAGGAATAATCTCTCTGTGTATGTACAAGTTATTTTCTTATTTTTGTTTCGGTAAAATAGAAAAATAACATAAGCTTTACAATTTTAATAATTTTCAAGCATAAAATTCATTAACATTAAATGCATTCTCAGTATTATGCAAAACACCACCACAAATTCCAGAAATTGTATCACTGCAAGTGGAAACCCTGTACCCACTAAGCAGTCACTATGCATTCACTACTTCCCCATGCCTTGACAGTCACTAATCTATCTTTATAGATCTGCCTGTTCTGGATATTTCATATAAGTGGGATCATATGATATGTGGCCTTTTTTGTCTGGCTTCTTCCAATTAGTATAGATTTCATGATTCATCCATGTTTTGGAATGCATTAGTATTTAATTTCTTATGGGTTTGTCATAGTCTGTTGTAAGGATATAACACACTTTGCTTACCTATTCACCAACTGATAAACAGCTGGATTTGGGGCAATTGTGACTAGTACTGCTATGAACACTGATGTGCAAGTTTTTGCTTCAACATTTGTTCTCAATTAATTTGGGCCTATATCTACAAGTAGAATTCTACCATTGTATATTTTTAAGATATCTTTAATTCCACATATGCACTGTGTTTAAATAGCATTGCATTTCATAATGCTTCAAATATCTTTCCCACAATAATTCCATTCTACTTTCAACCACAATGGTATTACCATTTAAGAACAATTCACAATTTAACAAATCTTATTGCTAAAAATGTACTTTCCACTCTCATTCTTTGAGAACAAATTTCCCATATGTTTCAAGCATCTTATCTGAAACAGTTGTGACTTAATTGAAAAGTATAATCTCTTCCTCCAGCATTGTCATTCCAGCAGTACCTAATATACTTTTAAATACCACTATATTAAAAGTACAAAAATGTATTTTCAACTTCACCAAAACAGTATTAATAGACAAATATTTCATCCCCCCAAATATATTAAATATATAAGGCTAAGTACAAGCTATAAGGAATCTTGTAGAAATTCCAGTTCACAGCTAATGACCACAAGTGCACCTGAAAGAATATATAGTACTAGTAAGTCTGCAGTGCTTTACTTCCCACTCACCAATACAAGATGGATACATTTCATGACCTTGAAAGTTTAGTCACAATTTTTTTGATATTGACAATGCTTGAAATGGGCTGAAGGTTATACTATACTCTCTCCTTATCCATATGTAATAGCTATTAGAGATTCAGATATTTCCTTCGCCAGAAATACATACACACATTCATTCAATATACATTCATGGATATGACACACTGTTCACATTGTACTTCCAAATCAGTGCTTCAAATAAGGTTCGAAGTATTTTATAACTTAGTGTATCCCCTATATCTGAGGGTTTTTTCCCTGTCACTCCCCCTCTACCATTACACATATTGCATTGTGTAATCTCAAAAGAGAAAAATTAATTCTGGAAGGAGGAAAAGAAGCATTAACCCTAAAACAGTAAAAGAACCATTTAAACTACAATTTATGCTAATAAATAGGGGGCATTATTTTGGACTATTAAAAATAAATGATGGGAAGTATTTCCTCAATGTGGTTTTAAAAAGCAAATAAAAGGCCAGGCACCATGGTGCACATTTGTAATATAATCATTCAGAGAGCACAGGTAAAACGATCTGGAGTTCAAGGGCAGCCCAAGCTACATAATAAAACAATGTCTCAATCAAGTAAATAAACAAAAAATATATTTGAGTGGATGGAAGGAAGAAATAAAGAAGAAAGGGAGGGAGGAAAAAGGAAAATCAAATTGAAACTAGGCTATCCATGGTCCCCTACCACAAAGACTGATACAGACGGCTCACAGAGGAGGATATCCAGCTGACTGGGAATGGGGAAGGGGGGCAATGAGGAATTGGGGATAACAACTCATTTTGGCCCACTAAACAATGTAACTCATATGGACAATAAAAAATTATAAAAATATCATAGGGAATTGCTAGTATTGCCATCAAATTGTTTCATTATTGTTTTTATAAAAATCCTAAAACACTTTCATATCCTGATAATGATCCAAAAACTATACCATAAAACACAGAAGGAACTCTTTCATCCTATTCTATGCAAAAAAGTTTCAAATAGTTTGGGTGTAACAACAATTATTTGTATCAGAAAATTTTTGAGGAATATCAATAACTTTACAAATGTCTTATTCTGTACACAGAAATTGCAGTGCATAAACTGTCTGACATCTCCCAAGGAATCACAGCAAAGTCAAAATAAGGTTCAAGCCCATTTAAGTATGAGACCAATGCATTGTTCACATGGCAGACTATCTTCCCATTACCAATGGGAAGGGTTCTTCTAAAACAGCAGTAGAATGAAAACATTCTATTATAATGGTTCCATAGGTGAGTAGTAAGAGATAAACTATTCATCATTGAACCTCCACCTCTTCATTCTCATGCCTTGCCTTTCTTCACTTTGTGTGTATATATATGTATATATATGTGTATATATATATTTTTTTTTCTTTCTGCTATTGGACTGTAAGATGTGTCATCATGGGTATCGTACCTTGACCCTTCTGTACATGTAGAACAGTACCTTTGGTATTTGGTAATATGAGGATGACCTACACTCAACTGTTTCCTTTCAATCCCCGAAGTAAATCATGGTGAACACCTTTTAACTCCACTAACAAGCCAACACCACATAATAAAGAAGAATAAATATATAATAAGTCTGGGCTTCTCTGATAGAGGTAAAGTACAGAGATACTCTAAATAAAACCTTAAAATAATTAGCACATTGAAGTATGTAAATTAAAAATGAATTTACATTATTTAATTCTACTTAACTAATATGTTGTTATTGTCACAAGCTGATTTCTCCCAAGTGGTGTATTTTGGTAAATCACTCGCGTTTCTTCTTTCTGATATATACTTTAGATCTCTAATTTCTTAATAGCAGTTACACAACAGAGGGAGAAATAATTCCATTCAGTCCTTCAGGCAGCTTTTCTGATGTGTTTGTGTGAGATTATGTGATAAAAATGAAGACCAAATTCAGGCTGGGTATTTTAATGACACATGGCCCCTTGCTCTTTAAATTTTCTTTTATTCATATCTCATTACTGAATAGTGAAGTTAATTTATCTGTGAGAATGAGCTAAAAGAATTACTTTCTGGACCTCAATGGTAACCTCTACTCAGGAGTTACCTTTGTTTACTTAAGAACTGTCTATAGTCTTACCTCCCAGTCCAAATAATCACAGACATCTTCGAAGTTAGTGAGCAGAGAAACTGAGCAGAAAAGCCGTGGTAACTCATCCCTTGTCATTGGGGGAAAACGGCTATCTTTAAGGGCACTGTTGGAAACAAAGCAAACATTAAAACAATCAGTGAATATCCAAATTTTTCATTTGAAATGATGAAAGTCATCTCAGAAAGGTAAATAATTGTGAAGACTCAGTAAAGTATCAAAGGCACAACTAATTATCAACAGTATTTAATCCCTGTTCCCCAGAGATTTTAGAAGTCATTTTTTTTAATTCAACAAATTCTATTAAAAAAGAAAATCTGTATTCTTTATTATTATTAAAATTAAATTATGACCTTTACTGCATGTGGTTCGTACTTCCATCGAGTTATACTATTAATATCACCTCCCCACTTGCCATCCAATCCTGTAAACAGTTTGACTATAAAAAGTGAAGGGTTACAGAAATTTCCTGAAGAGCAATCATGATGTCTTTCCCTGTTAATTGTTAAAATCTGAAAATGCCTTATTTTATAGTTGAAGAGAATAAAAAAGAGAATAACATAAACTTATTGGAAGATCTCTGAGTCTACGGTGGGATGGGAAAAGAAAATATTTTAAGATTTACCCACCCAAGGTTCATAGTTGCCACAGGATATCATAATGATACTATAAAATATTTTAGAAATTACCCAAGTTTCATACTTGCCATAGAATATCAAATAATTCAGAAAAATCAAAATGTAATTTTTCAATATTAAAAAAAACAAAGAAAATGATAAATTACAGATTGATAAGACAAGAATTTCATGTGCCCTGTAAAGGATAACTGAAGACATGACTGAAAAATGTGAAACTATAGTAAAAAGGGCTAATAAGGGAAATAAAATTTTGAGCAAGAGGCCATTAATTCCATCAATGGATTTCTGAATATATCAACTCTGATTGGGTTCTTTTATCAAGTATAGTGTATGGCCATACCAAACACTGGAAAGACCTTTGTAAAGGACAAAAACGTTGGAAAGCCATAATTTTTCCTTTAGCAGCAGACAAGACAAAAACACCGTTCTCAAAGTCAATAGACTCACTTCAAACTGGGAGATGATTTTCGCCAGCTACAACTCAGACAGAGGCCTAATTTCCAGAACCTGCAGAGAACTCAAAAAATTAATAACAAAAACCCAGATTGCCCCCTCACAAAATGGGGCACTGATCTCAACAGAGAATTCACAGAGGAGGAAACACAAAATAGCCTGTTCTCACCTGAGAAAGTGCTCAGCATCCTTAAGCATCAGGGAAATGCAAATCAAAACGACAATGAGATACCACCTTTCCCCAGTCAGAATGGCAATCATAAAGAAAACCAACAACAATCGTTGCTGGAGAGGATGCGGGGAAAAAGGAACCCTCATTCACTGCTGGTGGGATTGCAATCTTGTTCAACCGCTATGGAAAGCAGTGTGGAGATTCCTAGACAGAATGGACATAGAACTACCAATGGACCCAGCTATCCCTCTATTAGGCATCTAACCACAAGATGTCACGTCTCGACACAGAAACATTTGTACAACTATATTTGTAGCAGCTCAATTCATAATAGCTAAGAATTGGAATCAACCCAAATGCCCATCCGTGGAGGAATGGACAGTGAAACTGTGGTATATTTACACGATGGAATTTTACTCAGCTGAAAGGAAAAATGACATATTGAAATTTAGGAAAAAATGGTCTGACTTCAAGCAGATCTTCCTAAGCGAACACTCAAAAGAACAGAGAATCGAACGTCACATATTCTCCCTCATATGTGGTCCTTAAACAGGATAACCGTAAACTCTATGCAGACTAGTAGAAAGAATTGAGAGGTTATGGATGAGGGGTAAGGAATGGGGGAGGGGAATGGCTCAAGCATGAGGATTAACCATACTAGGTTTAAAAACATATTATCCTCACAAGCATACTGTAACCTACTGAGAAAGTAGTGAGTGTTATCTAGCAAGAGGGGCCATGAGTGATAGGGGAGATAGTCTAAGCCTGTGAACAATTAGTTCAGCCTGACAACCCCTGGTTCCAAACACAGGTTCCTTCCCTCACTGAGCTGTTGACCAAAGTGACTCATGAGATTCCAACAAGACAGAATTCTGTCAAAGCTCTTGAGTGCCCTCCCCAGGCCTTAGGCAAAACCCTGTTGCTGAAGAAACCACAGAATGCCACCAATTAGCATCGAGAGACCCTTCAAGGTCCTGAACGGTATCCAGCCCCCAGAAGGCAGTTAATGTAGTGCTGGAAGGCACTGCACAGGCTCCCAGGGGAAACTGATCAACGACAGCTGGAGGAAACAGAGACCACTGACTTGAAACACAATCTGTGTCCACGAGTAGGTTGAGCACACCTCCTACTGGGAAAGAACAGCGAACCAAGAAAGGAGCACTTGTGCAATGGAGGAGCCTGGGCCTGGGGGAGACAATCAACAGCTTTCAAATTCGGCCAAATTTTCCACTTAGTGAGGGGGAGCACTTGTCTGGAACTGTGGATTCAGGGTGATAGGCACCAGATACCATACTCTTGGCCTCCCAAGACAAGAGGCACTATGTGAGTGACAGACAGGGAGGCTTCTAAAAATAGAATCTAGGTAATCCAGAATGGTGTATATTTTTTAACCTACACTGATCTCACTCTCCGATGGAGATAAGTGTTTGTATTTTTCAGGATGCAGCGAGAGAGCTGGGGGCCATCTAAACGTACCAACCTACCGTAGGCCGATAGCTGAGATCCTGGCAAGAGAGGAGACACCACAGTCATACCGTGGAGGATCCATATGGAATCCCACAGAGAATGATGGGATGAATCAAGGGACCCACTGCCACAGCCATTCAATCAACACAGGATAAGCCAGGATGACAGAAACCAATGATTATCTACACAAAGACCCCTAAACTCACAACATTAAAGCAACCTTAATACTCACCCACCACGACTCAGGGAACTGAGCGGAAGAGGGGGTGGAAAGATTGTGAGAGCCGTGGCGGGGGAAACTATCCAGCAGCATGGCACCCCTCAGTAACAACATACTAATGCCAGGAGAACCTGGCTGAATAATAGGCTATCCGTGGTCCCCTGTCACAAGGACTGATTCAGTTGACCCACAGAGGAGGTTATCCAGCTGATTAGGGATGGGGGGGCATCAGGGAATTGGGGATAACAACTTATTGTTTGCCCACTAAATAATGTTACTCATTATGGACAATAAAAAAAAAACAGTAGACAAGATCTATGTATGTCTTTCTGTCTTTCCCTGCCTCTGTCTGACGCTCTTTTTTTACACACATAAACAGTGTGTTCCTTGTACTTTTATGAATCCACTTCCTGGTCCAGCAAAACAAACACACCCCTGATCATGATGTATAAATGGCACTACTGACAATCCATAATCAAATGGCCTATATAGCAACCAGGCCTAAAAAATGTTTTCACAGATTAATCCTTAGAGGCTATGAATTTAATAAACTGCTTTGAGTCACAACCAAGCCCCATGGCCTTTCGAAATAATTTAATTCCCCTTTAAGTCATTTTTTCATTGTTCAATCCCCTGCCCAAACATACAAATACCATTTTTTTGAGGCAGGATTTCCTTATGTACCTTATCATTTTTTTCTATTTTTCCATCCCTTCTTTTATATTCTGAAACTCACTGTGCATTTTCAGTACATTTTGGTGCTTATTTTTTCCATCTATAGAAAAGAAAATGCTCTTAGGAGAATACTTATAAAATATAAAGGCTTGTGCTGTTAGGGAGGCAGGAAATTATGATAAGTCATATTGTGAAAGCAGTATTTCACTATTTTCTAGTTTAACAACATAAGTTACCTATAGTTTGGCTTCTTTCAGTTAAAGTTTTAAAAAATAATTTCAAGCTCTCATCCTAAGGCAACATAAAGACATGTATATCTTTATGGGAACAAACTTCTAAAACATAGTTCAGACGAATCCAAAGCATGAAAAACAAAATGACCAATTACATTTTCAGTTTTCCTGTCAAAAAGAAAAAGAAAGGCAAAAGACTTATACAGTCTGAAGGAGAGCCCTCAGTGGAATGGGGGAGTGGGAGAGGGAACATATGAGCATAACCCATTGGGAATATGACCTAGTTGCAATATGTTCTTATAATAAAGTTCTAATTTTTTTTAAAAAAAAAAGAACAAAAAGAAATTTAAATAATCCTTGGGTATTAGAATAATACAATTTTAAAGGAAGGGATTTTTGTTGTAATGGCATGTTCATAAAACTTAATTGTTTTAAAATATATAGTCTGGGGTGGGGAGATTGCTCAGTGGTTACCGTCACTTGCCTCCAAAGCTTGCTGGCCCAGGTTCAGTTATTCAGCAATCACCTAAAGCTGCTCCCAGGCCAGACCCATTTGCAATGCCAGGAGACCCTGTCTCTCAAAGAAAGTGGAGCACAGACAACTCTTCTGACCTCTGTGCACACTTCCACACAATATAATTAAATAAATAAAATATAATTAAATAAATAAAAAACAAAATATTTAAAAGACCCAGTTGTGTACTTATGCACCTTCATGTTGTATGGCCATCACCACCACCCATGTCCACAACTGAAATACTGGACCCATTACAACACCAACTCTTCATCAGTCCTTTCCTCCATCTCCTAACATACATATAGCCTAAATATATTTTAATAATTTCAAATAGTTATAGTCGTAAACTTACTATTATTTTTATATATAGCAGTCTTATGGAGATATAATTTGATGTGTTAGTATACTCGTACTTGTACAACCAACCAATGTACTAAATATTAGACCCCTTCCTCATCTCATTAACAATCACTCTGAGTTCCCCCTACCACAAGGTTCCTAGTAACCACAAATCTACTTGCTATTTGTATGGATTCATCAATTCTGGACATTTTATCTAAGTGGAGTCAGACTTATAAAAAGGTGAATGTAAAATACTTAGAGATGTTGCCTTTTGTGTCTGCCTTCTTTCACTTAGCATCATGTTTCTGAGGTTTAACCTGTGTTACAACTCATATAAATATTTCATCCTTTCTAGTGCCAATATTCTATTGTATGAATATACGATGTTTCAATTTTCCATCAGAGATGGATGAACATTTAGGCTGTTTGTACTTTGGAGCCCTTAGGAATAATGTTGCTGAGAATATTTCCATATAATTTTTAGTAAGGACATATGTTTTATTTTCTTGGGTAGAAATACTGAAAATTTCTTGAGTAGAAATACTGGCCATAAAGATAATCCTGTCTTTCACTTTGTGAGAAACAGTTTTCCAGAAAAGCTGCATAATTTCATTCTTACTGGCAATGCATGAGGGTTCCCATTTTTCCATATCCTCACCAATATCTATCATCTGCTCTCTTATTCTACCACTAGCCCTCCTTAGATAAAGATCCACTTTACATATAGCGCTCTGGTCTTTCCGTGATGCTAACAAATGTGCTGAAATCACCATGCAGCCAATTTCTCAGTATTTGTGGCCAGTGGTCATTTTATTTACATTATTTCTTATGCAAACTAATGAAAGGCTAATTTAATCTAGTAAAATTGAGCATATTTCAAATCAATGAAAATTTCAAGTACCTAGAATGTACCAGGATCAGGTTAGCAAGTGTTTCTCATGGTATGGACCATGCTGTCAATCTAGGCTATAAAAATGAAGAATATTTAGAATAATAATTAAAATAAGAACTAGTTGCACAGTCAATAGTAGAAAATGGCAATGATTCAACACTCTACCAAGATTCAGGCAGATTACTTTAGCGCTCTGAAAAAAATAAATATTAAACATGATGGAAATAATCTATTTTATAGTAACATTCAAACAACACTTTGGATTTTTATTTTTCACCTTACTCCAAGTAACTTTCCGTTGAACTCCCAAGCAGTGAATAAGCATTCCAAAGATAGGAAGCCCTCCTTTCTCTAAATGCAAATTCCTAAAGAAATACACTAGCAACGAGAGCCCAGCGAGGATTTAGGGATTATAAAAAGATGAAAATGCAGCTGGAGACTGACCTCTGAGCTGCCAGGCTGGTGTGGATAGCTGATAAACAAGAGAATTCCACTCTCCCGGTCCAAGCTCCTCTAGTACATGGCAAATGCAATGTTAACCTGAGCCTTTGGACAGGATATTGAATTTTGGAATTGGGAAGAGGATTCTATGAGGTGACCCAGCTCAACTGAAGACAGAGGGAAGAAATATAACCCAGATTTTTGGACTCAAGTAAAAAAATTCTTTTTAGTATCCACACTTGACATTCACCTAAAAGGTGATATACCAACATTCAGTAGCATTCATTAGTAGTCAAAAGGCCAACAGACCTAGACATCCTGGCTACTGGACATTTGCAGGAGGAAAACTAATGTTCATACCTTTACAGTGTAGTGTCCAATTCAATAGAAAATGACAAGAGGATATTGTAGCAAATGCTTACGAAGATCTCTGCTGTCACAGACAACCATTTTCTAATAACTATTAGTAGAGAAAATAACTGAAATGTTTATGTACAAAACCAGCTGGCTGTTCCATCAACCATATGATGGATATGAAAGGTTTAAACAACTTTGTTCACATACCAAATTCAAATATGTTCAATTCAAATTGGCACCTTTCCAAGTATATACTTTACCTAATTGAGAAGCAGCATTAACATCTGTCAAAGTTAATATCTAATATTAAATAGCATTTTAGTGAATATTTAAGTCATTAAGTCTTTAGCTATCAAAGAATCAAGGAGCTTGTGATAGTGCCTGAAAACTTTTGTGAAAGTAAAAAATCTAAGAGGTAAACCCTTAGATATTACAATGCTTATCATAAATAATATTTCATGCACCAGAAATGATTTTGAATCTGACTAACCATTCATTTACTCATTCATTCACTTTCTAAAATATTGGTAAACTTAATGAGTTAATAGGAAGGTACCAAAGTAGGAAAGGCTTAATTAAACATCATTATTTAATTAGGTGAACAGAAGCAAGAGAAGCAACATTAAAATAAGAGATATTTCTTCATGACAAGCTTCAAACTTCAGGAAATTTGATATTGTACTATTCTCTATTAGCCTGTCTAGAACAAAATGCACACATCACATGATTGCACCTCAGAAACTTAGAATGTTTGAATCGAAACTGCATTTGAAAAACTATATATAACCTCCTGTTCTCATTAAGTAGCAAATTCATCTCCTCCAAACTGAAGGAATAATGGACACAAAACAAAATGTGAAAAATGTTAACTATTGCTCAACAAAATATACAATGAGGAAAGGAGAGCCTTATTTTGGTAAGGACTCTGATTTACTCAAAAGGAAAAATTTATATATACATACACATGCATATACACATGTATGCATGTACGTATGTATGTATATATGTATGCATATATAACTGACAGGGAGATATTTTCTTTACAGTTATAAATGCAACTTTTCACTGTTTAATGAAAATTAACAATAATGAATTATAACATATTTTAATGTGATCACATGGGAAATTTACGAATAAAGAACAAAGGGTTGAGACAAAAGGAAGAAAAGTTTTAATTGAAGGAATGAAAATAGCAATATACAAAGGTAGAGGGACAGGTTAGGCACAGGACAGGAAAATTAGGGACAAAGAAAATAAGTACACAAGTGTGACACCAAGAAATGGCTCAAATAGAGACACACACACAGAGGTACAAAGAGAAAGGATCAAGGATGACTTCAAAGAGAAAAGAACAAAAGGGCAATACATCCTATAGAGTTTACTGTATATTACTATATTATTTACCTTCTATCCTATGAGGTTCAATTAGCCTACACCCTGTTTCCAATTAGCTTAAAAGTTATTAAATCTTGAGAGAGAGAGAGAGAGAGGGAGAGAGGGAGAGAGGGAGGGAGGGAATAGAAATAAGCTATTAGAAACCATTTTCTTGTTTTTTTTTTTCTGATGAAAATCCTTTAAAATATATTCTACCAGGATAAAGTATCATAATTGAATTTTCACTTTTTGACTTGGGCTTGTCTTAAGACTCAATATGACTTTGGGTCATGTTACTATACATGATAAGACCAGTACTCTCACACTGTTAGAAAGAAATTGTGTGAGCTTGAAAGATTATATTATGGCCACTAAGAATTTACATTTTGGGAAAATTGAAAACACAAGGTTATTTCTACCTTCAGTAAACTATAACTCAAAATTAGACTGGCAAAGGCTTTCAAATTTCCAGGGACCTCACACTTGTCCGAGTTACGACACTATCAAACTGAATGTTCTTCAGCCAGGGTCTTGACTGTAGCCAAGGCTGGCATCTAAGTCACAAAGCTCCTTCCTCAACTTTCCATGTGCTGGGATTACAGGCATCCACCATTATGCTTGTCTCTGGCTGAATTATTTCCTAAAATTACTTAGAATTCTGAAACTTTATTTAAATCCTTCAGTGTTATTTCCCCATGGCTATCAAGAAAATAGCTCATTGAAAAAAAAATATGCCTAGCAAACACAAGTTTCTATTTCAAGTAACATTCTCTCTCTCTCTCTCTCTCTCTCTCTCTCTCTCTCTCTCTCACACACACACACACACACTCACTTGTGTCTCAAATGTATAAAAATTCTATGTGACTTACTGACAATAAATATGGCATGTGAAATGCAAAACTAACACACAAGTAATGTTTCATAGTTTTATAGGACATAACACAGTAGCATGGTCCACAGCTTGGGTCATGAATTAGACATACTTCCATATGAATCCTAGGTGAAGTACAGACTAGCTGTGTGATGTCCTCATTGTAGCATCCTCATTTGTAAAATGGATATAATAACAGTTCCAAATCATAGAGCTTCTGCGTCAATAAATGAATATATCTGAGAAGTGTCTCTTACATACTAGATGATTAATAAGCAGTGACTGTCAAGGAAATTTGATTGATCACTCATATATTTGGTAAGTTTATATCCACAGGGATGTACACATAGCATAGGTCTGATGGAAGGAAGGAAGCTACAGGATTAAGATTGGAATAAAGTATGGTCCACTCAGGGGAACTATTACCATTCCAGCTTCTGATATCTTTGAAAAGCCTTTGTTTTACTTTCTTTCATTGTAAATGTTATGTGCTATGTGACTTTTATTATGCAATGGACTACATATGATGTAATAATATTGGCTGACCAGTCTAATCTAGAAATATAATATCTGACATGCTTCAGACTCCAAAAAATTTTTGTTGTTGTTGTTTTTGAGATATGGTCTCATTCTAGGCCAGGCTGATCTGGATCTCACTGTAGTTCCAAGGTGGTTTTGTACTCTTGGTAATCCTACCTCTGCCTCCAGGGGGCTGGGATAAAGATGTGTGCCACCATGTACAGCTCAAAACCTTTTTGAGTGCCATATAACTTCTTACAAGGTTTTGGATTTTGGAGCATTTCACATTTTATAAATCAGAAGAGGTATGTCCAAAATGATAGAAGTATCCCCAAAATTTAGAAAAAAAATCAAAATTTGAAACGTTCCTGGTCCTGTGCATTTCAGATAATGGATTCTTAACTTGTAATAAGTAGATTGCTAAATAATACATAGATACATATAAAAGACCAATTAAAATAATGAGTTACAGGAATGCTGGAGTAGAATAGGTTAGCTCATTTATTTGGAAAGATCTGCTACTGGTTTCCTAGTTACCAACTGACCCAAAATTGCAAATAAATATGCAGAAATGAAATGTGTACACATTTCCCATAGAAATGGATCTGCTTCTCCAAATGATGTTTGCTTCATCAAGAACTGTGCTACTCTGCAGGAATGCATTCATATGTTGCTTTGTAACATTTTCTCAGTTTTCCTGAATTATTATTTCCCCAAATTTCTAGGGAAGAAATGTTATCAAGAAATAGTTTCATGACAAAATCGATTATTTTGTACAACTAACTTATCATAAAAAATAAACAAGGTTTATTAACGTTCTCTTTGTCTTTAGAGGATCTAGATGTACTATTTCCTATCCTACTCGTTATACTATAACAAAATGATGAGGAATAAAGCAACTCTCAATAAAGGAGCAGAGGCTGAGAAAGAGAAAGAAGAGAGAAAACTACAAACTCAGCAGTGGCCTTAGGGATTCTTGGATTGAACACACATCTTACTCACTACCACATGATAGATCCTCCAAGACAGGCCAAATGAGAGTTTAAGGTCAATCTGAATATTAAATATTTTCACAAATTCTACATAAAATACTTCTAAGGAGAATTATAATATTTTCTTCCTAGCACAAAGTGATTGACTTGGTAGGATTCTTCTTTGGAGAAACTAATCTATTGTCCCTAATCTAATTCTGAAAGACTGGTCCTAAATAAACTTGAACATGACACTGTGAGCAAAAACACTTTAAACACCAAGGAGCTATTATCTGTGAAGCAGTTGGTTTATATATTATCTTGGGTTTAGTCCTCAAGATAATCCTATCTTGTAGGTGAGAATGCTGAGATCTAGTCCATGAAATAAAACAATTTGGCTAAGGTCATAGAGCTAGGTGAGAGACCCACTATTTAATTAGGTACTAATCTGACCATTCTCTTAATCAATTACTTCTAGAATGTCAGAAAATCAAGATAGATAGACCTGCACTTAATAGAATCCCCCACCCCTTTCCAATAGATGCTTCTTTTCACGGAGTTTAAATGAAAGTTTCAGGTACAAAGGTGAGCAGGTTCGCAGAAGGTGTAAATTAATGGTACTGTCTTATTGAGAGTACTGGCTTGTTTTTATACTCTTCTCTATTCTCCATTTTGATCTTAGTGATTCAGAGCTGCTGCCATTGAAAAACATCTGTTTTTTTTCTAAACTTAATAAGTCCTATTAGTGAAATGGTAAGCGTTCCCTTATTCTGAAGCCTTTCCATGTTTCAGATTTAATCTGTTGGAAATCATAAGAGAATCACAAAAGTACTAGGAACTGGAAATATATAAGCTGGTGGGCCTGTTTCTGGTTTTTTTGGGTGCTTTTCAAATCTGAATAAGTTAGACTTATCACAAAAGTCCTGTAATATTTTTCTTTCCTCCTTCCATGACAATCAAATCTGTAAAATGAACAGTGTAAATGATAGGATAAGCATTGTCACTCTAATTTACATGCCATGTTAGGGTGGCTTAGCCTTACCTGCTGCTTTACTGTCATTTCTCAAGCTTCTGTCAGTCCTACATTCTGTGGCTGGTGAAAGATAGCATGATGGTTTTTATTATGTGACCCAGCTCAATTTTATACCCACATTGTTGACTAGGGACTAGAGGTAACTAAGGGGGAAAGTGAAGTCCAATATAAAGATGAGATAAAGTAAACTTATCAACTGTCATACTAAGGAAGAAAGGGGGAGAGGAATCTAACCTTCCATAGTATTTCCTAGTAATGTTTTTCATCTTTATTTCCTCCCCTACCATACTCCGTTTCTAGATGTCCTTTCTTCCTTAGTAAGTAAGATAAGGAAGAAAGAATAGTAAAATGGTAGAAGAAGTACATGAAAAAAAGGGTTGAGGTCAGAGCAGAGAAGGCATGATCATGAGACCAAGGCACAGAGTGGCCATCTTCACTGTTATTCCTGCCTGTAAGGACACGTGGAACAAGGTAGCTTATGAGGCACCTTTGTGTTCTCCCGTTCTTCCATTGGGTCAAGATCACCTTTTCCTTTGTCTACAGGTTTCCATGTTCTATTTCAGCCTTCAAGGACACAGGTGATGGTGATAGAGCAAAGGACATGATCTGTTGTCTATTTCTTCCTGGGATTTTTAGAGAAACCTTGACTAGCAGAAAGGAGACTAGTGAGAAAGCAGCACACCTCATCCTCATAACCTAGCTGCCACACCAACCAGCATCAAGCTGTGCTTACTGGATTGTTTGTTTGATCTGTACTTCTACAATATGTATGAGTGCACATCTATTCCTAAGACCACTGAAATATGTCTCACTTTCATTTACATGAAACTTGAAAGGTAGATCACTACATGATATCTTTGGAATAATATCGTCTTTAATCACTCATGTCATCTTCATTTCACATTTTTTAAAGTATCTTCACATATTTTTCTATAGTTTAAATGTCAAAACAGCCACCACAAAGTAGACAAAGCTAATAGTATATTGTGTTAGAAATTATAATAGAGATGCTTGATGAAAAAGAACCGTCATATGCACAATGTCAACTGAATGGCATTTCCAGACGTTCCTATAAACATCTAGACCACATCCTTCATATGGCAGTTGCACTCACTGTCACTCAGTTACTCAGCAACGAACTGGGACTGTATGATAGCTCCATCCTAACCCAATAACACTCCAGGGTAGATGTTTAAGAATAATTAGGAAAATGATGCCTTTGGCACTAAAGAGCAGCTAGAACAATGAGACAGTGAGCTGCCGTTGAGCTTAACTCAACACTGCAGGCGCCTGGCTCTGGTCAGCATGCTGAGGCCAAGCAGAGACTAGAAAGCAAGTAGATCAGGGCTCAGGAGTGGAAGAGTACCAGCACTGAACATGGCCCTGCAGTCTTCAATATTGGCCTCCTTCCCATTTCCTCCGGCTCCCTCCTCCTCTCCTGGGATTCTAACTCAGCCTGAGTATGGGGTCTCCCCTTCGCTCACCTCCTTTTGCTTGCCTTGTTCTTCTTACATTGTACTAGGACAATTCTGTCCTATTGTTTCTCCTTAGCTAGTGAGATACAGAAAATATCATTCAACAGAAAATCATCCAGATTTTGAAGATAAGGTATTTAAGTTCCATTTATCAAGCTCTAGCAACTAGAATCTTGTCCCTATCATAAAAGCCACTGTATGTTCCAGTTGTGTATACACAAATATGTCAGACTATAAGCTGGTCAGGGCATGATAACCTCAGTGCCCATTTTCAAAAACATAGCACAATGGCATGTGTAGAGTCAGGCCAGGAGAACTATGTGGTTCTTGATGTACTTGTAAAGCTCTCAGATATTACTCCACCCTCCCTTCCTGTCTCTTAACTTGGAACATATTTTACTTCACTCTTTTCAATAAATATACTTAAAATGAGCCCAAAAAATAGAAAATGACATTTTTATCTCATATGCCTTATTTGGTTGTGCTTAAACCTAATTAATTTTCAAAGCCAAAGAAACATTTTTATTTTTATAGTTTTCTATTCTAGTACTATTAAAACTGGAATAACTATCTCAGTGAAAAGGATCTACTTTGATTCTGTTTGCATGAGACAAACACCTGGGGTAATAAAATACATTGGAAAAGCTTCATAATATGCTGTGAAAAATTATAGCAGTTGCTGATTCTGTGCTATGCTACGTAATAGAAAAACCATAGCAGATACTGAAGGGAACCACATCATCTGAGGATGAAAAAATGCAATGGATAAAGGCCATTAATTTAAAAGACAGTCATGCAAAAATAGCTATGTCTTCCATAACAGCAAAAGTTACCATGAATACTTGACACTTACAATTATTACTGGTAGAAGGGAATGTCTAGGAACACGAATTCCTTATTTTAGCAAAATATTTGTGCTTTCCTAATCTATGGCAAGCACAAGTATATATCAAGAGTTGTCATTCAATGTTCTATATCAATTCTGTGGAGCACCCTGCTTCTTGGAAGTTTTACTACACTAGCCTTCATCTGTGCTGCTCATAGTAATTTTACTTGTAAAATCTTATGAACAGGGCTGGAGAGATGGTTCAGAGGTTATGGTGCTTGCCTGAAGAGCCTAACAATTCACCAGTACCCATGTAAAAGTGGCACATGCACCTGGAATTCATTTGCAGCAGCTGGTGACCCTAGCATTCCCATGGTCTCTCTCTCTCTCTCTCTCTCTCTCTCTCTCTCTCTCTCTCTCTCTCTCTCTCTCCCTCTCTCTCTCTCATTGCAAATAAATATATAAATAAATATTTAGAAACAGTTCTTTACAAAAATCTTAAAAACAAAGTGACAATTCAGAGATTTAAGCTATAAAATTTAAAGAAATAGAATGATACTTAAACTTCAAGCCTTATTATTTTTTAATGTTTATGGATGCTACTTTGTCCCTAGAAAATCCATCTGCTTAAGCAAAACCCTATGAGAACCCAAATTAAAACCAACTGTGACTATATATGCCCATATATGTTATAGCTTCATTATATCATAAGTTCAATGAGCATTATGCTCATTTTTTTTCTAGGTATGAATCTAAGTCCACGCTGGCCTCAACCCCCCAGCATTCGTACTACCTCTGCATCCCGAGTGCTGGGAATAAGGCATGCCCAGCATCAATTTTTCTTATCAGTATATCTTTAGTGTCTAGCACACAATAGCTGATATTTAATGAATAAAAATATAGGACAATGAATAAAAATATAGGAAAATTATATGTCTTTTAATAAACATTTATTGGTAATATAATAAATATTAGATGACCCTGTAGAACATACTTTATTAACTGGTCAATGTTCCTTTATATCCTTTTATTCTTGTATTCTCTGCATGTCTTTTATTCATCAGTTTAAGAACTTTCACTAAATTGTTTTTCCCCTGTTTATATCCATTGTATGCTGTTCATTTAGAAGGTGGTAACAGATTATTTTATTCTTTACTTTGATTAGTGCACATTCATGGTGCAACACAGTTTGGTAATGCTTTTCTTTCTAAAACTCATAGATTGCTATAAGTAGATAATAATCTTCCATGATAGAGTCAGAGTAGCTTTGATCTCACAAGCGTTTTCTCCCTGAAACACACACACACACACACACACACACACACACACACACACACACACACACACACACACACACACATGCTTGCATCCTAAAGGAGCTCTATGGCATCTTATGTTTGTGGTGCTATTATTACTATTTTGTTGTACAATCAAACATATAGAAACCCATATTGCTAACCTATTTTTATGTTTCTCATACCTTCTAACAGGAATATTATAAAATAGATGAATTGTAAACCATCAAGAGTAGGCAGAGGTAAAAGAAGCTTGACAGTCTCTCTAAATAAGCATAGGCCTAAAGGAAACCAGTCATTGGTGCACATTAAAATAAAATCCTTTTAAAAAGTCCTGTGGCCACTTCCTGTTCTCTGTGGGACACCAGGTTAGTATGTATTCAAAGGTGGAAAGGGGCTTGTTTCCTGGAAGAAGTCTGATAATACGGAGGAACAGTGGGGACAGTCATACCTGGAGGGGATGCTAGAATGTTTGTCAACAAAGAGGTTCTTACAACTCTCCAGGATGATGGGAGTAGAAGTGTTAACATTCACAGGCACACATTCTCTCAATCACATTAGACCTTAGCATTCCAAAGTCTGGTGGTTTTCTTTTTACAAGGAATAATATTGGCTTAGAAAGCTGCCCAGAGCCTGCTCCATGAGTACAAGAGACCAGGTTATGGCACCTCATTTTCCTCTGCCCCTGCCATGTTCTCTCCCTCCCCCATGAAACTAAAGGCCACTTCTGAAGACTTCAGTAAACAGTATTAAAGAAACTGAATATTTTCTGTGGATTTAACTTTCCTGGAAATAATCATCAATGATAAAAAAAACAAACCATAACAGAATAAAACGTTCTTAATTTGAGCTCCACTATTTAAAAAATTTGCCTCATTCAAACATAGCATGCCTGAAAGTTTCTTTTAGCAAGTAGAAGTGAAGAGTCTGTAAAGGAAATCAACTTTATAATTAAGGTTGTAAGGGGAGTATAGGACTTGCCTAAAGCAAACAATTTTTTTTGTATTTTACTCATCTACAGACACTCTTAGATTATAATAATGAATCTTTCATGCATGTTAAAAAGTATGTCTCTGGAGGAATTCTACTGAACTGTTGTCTATTTCAGTTATTTTAAGTTGTCATTTTAAGTTATCTATGTCACTAAACCAAGCAAAACTACTTTTAAAATAAATATTTCCCTCATTCACTTTTTTGCACAGGTGTTATGTCTGGTATGCACTGTGTGTCTACATGTTCGTATGTATATGGGCACACATGTGTGCATGTGTAGTGGAGACCAGAAGATGACATCACGTCTTCCTCAACACAATATTTTTCACCTTATTTTTTGAGAGAGGATCTCAAACTGAAGTTAGAGTTCACTGATTTGGTTTCGACAGCCATCAAGCCCCTGGGATCCTTTTCTCTATCTCTCCAATGCTGGGATTACATGCTGGTAACACCATATCGGGCATTTACATAGGTGCTGGGGATCTGTACTCAGATCCTAATGCTTATGTGAGAATCATTTTACCCACTGGACATTCTCCCCAGCCTTTCATTCATCTCATAGTTATTAATCTGACTTAAGCAATTGTTTTGAGTTTAAGAAAGTTTACTTTCAAGTTGGTGCTGCTATTGTACTCAGCGACAATGACAAAGGCCATTATGTTTAAGTCTCACAGTAGGTCACTAATAACTGAAACCAAAATATAGCTCAAGAATCATGATCTCGTTTGAAGAAAGTCCTAGTACCGGCAAAGGGAGCAGCATGATGGCGGACGAGTAGCAGCCTCACCAGGACTCTCTCTGTAAACCCTGAACCCAAGTCTACTGTCTCCCCAGCTCTAGCACCAGCCGGGACAGGATTCTCCAGTGGCTTTCTGCTCCACAGTGGAACAGAGAGCCACCCTTCCCCCACCCCAAGCTCCTGCCATCAACATTGTCTCCTCTCTGATGCTTCCCGAGACCTTGTCAGCTGAGCATCTTTCCCTCCCGGGGCCCCCTTCCTCCAGCCTCCCTCCAGCGATTCTTGGGCACACGTCTCCCTGAGACCCACCAATATACATGGGCAGACGCGCTCCTCGGGCAAACTGAACTAACTCGGTTCCGGGAGCCCACTCCGGACCACAGCTGCCAGGCGGGGCCAGGCCTCAGGCACCTGGGAACCTCTTCCAGAGCGGGGAAGACATATGCACTGCCAGGAGGGCACAGGCAGCTTCGGTGGGCACCAGGGACCACACGCCACTAACAGGAGGGCACAATCAGGTGGGAAAACACTGGGCTCTATAGTTTGGGGTACTGGGGCTATTTCTACTGCAGCATACCAACTGGAGACAGGGGCCTATCTGGTAGCTCTAAGGCAAAACAGTCACATACAGAGGGATCCAGACAAGTAAAGATCTATGCCTCTCTGGGGACAGAACACCCCCAACAGGAAAGACCTCTGTTTAAGAACAAACCTGGTGATCTTTCCACTGGAAGCAAAGCGAGCTAAACAGCAATCCCCAGGGTGCTGAGTCCCACTCCCCTACCTGGACATGGGCAGAAACCAACGAAAAAAAACCCACAGAAATCAAAGATGGAACTCCCCAACCCAGAGCCCCTAGTCCCATTATGGAACAGGAAAGTGACAAGGAAGTAGAGGCAGCATATATACAATTGAAAAGAGAGAATAATATGACTCCTGACCACAACTGCAATGCAAATATGAAGCAGTTAATGGCTAATATGGAAATTATGAGAAAAACATGAATGAGATGAAGCTTTCTAACTCAAGCATAGACTCCAGACTGAATTTAATGGAGAGAACTATGAATGAATTCAGAAACACATTAAGTGAAATGAAGATTAATCAACTAAGAGAGGAGCTAGACAATCAGTTGATTAAATTTGATGAGGACTTAAAGAAACTTAAAAATGATTATCAGGAATCCCAAGAAAAAACAAAAATAGATTGGAAATTGGATCTCACCAAAGAATTGGAGACTATAAGCAAAATTATAGCAGAAACCAATAATGAAAAGGAAATGTTAAAAACCTCCCTTGAATCAGTCAGTCCCAGAGTTGACAATCTGGAGGACAAACTCTCAGAAGTTGAAGACAAGTCAGAAGGAATTAATAAGGATGTCATAGGTTTCAATAAATTCAAGAAATCAAGTGAGCAAAATTTGAGGGATCTATGGGATACCATAAAGAGGCCCAATATTAGAATCATGGGGATCCCAGAGGGAGAAGAAGCCCAGGCTATGGGAGTAGGAAATATTTTCAAAAGAATTATTCAAGAAAACTTTCCCTATCTAACAAGAGAAAGCCCACTCAACTTTCAAGAAGCCCAGAGGACTCCAAACAGAAAGGACATGAAGAGGAATTCTCCAAGACACATTTTAATTAAGATGCCTAACATAGAAAGCAAAGAGAAAATACTCAAAGCTGTTAGAAAAAAGCAAACCATAACTTATAAAGGAAAAGCCATCAGACTTACCTCAGACTTCTCATTAGAAACCATGAAAGCCAGAAGGGAGGCTTCCGGTTCATGATGGTGAACTAGAAGCCATGCAGTGTCCCCAGGGGAACAGAGGTTAGGATTTTTAGCTGTAATAGAGGCCGTGGACGCAAGCAATAGCCAGGTCCTCAACTCTGGACACTTTCCAGCAACAAATTCTTCTGATTGGAACCCGCATCAATCATAAGGGCGCACCAGAGGCAGTGAGTACAAAAGCCCAGCTGGCAGGACCTGCTCCTGCAGTCTGAGCCGCTCGCATTTCCAAGACCTCCAGGGCCCCGAGCCGCACGGGCTCCTATATACCACCCCGGCGACTGAGCCGCCCGGGCTTCCAGCCGTTCCCCCCGCCCGAGCCACCCCTCCAAGGCCGAGCCATCGGGGCTCCTAGCCTCCACCCCAGGACATGAGCCGAGCCTCCGGGGCTACTGGCCGCCACCCCGATGGATGGGATTCCAGCCGCCCCCCCAGGGACTGAGCAGTCCGGCTTCCAACTGACCCCCCTCCCCCCCGACCCCCCGCCGCCCGGGCTCATAGCCGCCAACGCGGGTCCCAAACCGGCCGGCTTCCAGCTGCCCCCCTTCCCCATGGGCGGGCTTCCAGCCGCCCCCCTGGGGTCGAGATGCCTGGGCTCCCAGCCACGCCCTGGAGCCCGAGCCACCCAGGATACCAACGGCAACCCTATGTCCCGAGCCACCAGGGATTCCAGCCGCCACCCCAAGGCCCGAGCTGCCCAGGCTTCCAGGCACCACCCCAGGGCCCAAGCAGCCCGGGCTTCCAGCCACCTCACCGGGGCTGAGCCAAACGGGCTTCCATCCACAACCCAGGGGCCCGAGCACATCAGGTTTCCAACTGCCAACCCGGGGTCCGAGCCGGCCTTTCCTGCGCTATCTCATAGTCATCCGACCAACCACTTCAAGTGGAATCAAAATGGGCGGACCTCAACGCAAAAATATTACACCAGCTGAGGAAACCATGCCAAATGAAATCAACAACACAACTAAAGGGAGTGAGCAGAGGCAGGGCCAGGAAGAAACGTCACTAAATCCTGACCATACTGGCAGAGATACTAAGGAGAACCTAATGTTAGTCATGCAAGAAAAGATGGACCAACATATTGAAAGGGTACAAAGTCAGCTTATTAGCTTTGCCACCAGGCTAAATATAATGGAGGAGAACCAAATGGATGTCAGAAGAAACATATCAGAACTAAAGGCAAGCCAGAAAACTGAAGGTATCAAAAACCAGCTTTCCAAATTAACCAAAGACATCTGCAAATATAAGAATGACTGTCAGGAAGAAATAATGAAATCAAACCTGGAAATGAAATCAC
>PVHP010023550.1:0-26948 GCA_004024765.1 Zapus hudsonius
ACAATAACCTGATTTTTCAATATAGATTGAGAATCAGGGAATTTATGGCTTCTGTATAGGTAAAACATGTACTCATCTACCAGCAGAACGCTGAATTGTTTTTGTATAATCCAAACATGAATGACCCTCCCTTATGAAATATTCATGCAACTCATCTGTATTGTTTTTATTATCTCATGTCTCATGTGTGTGTTTGAGAGGGAGAGGGAGACAGACATATATATATATATATATATATATATATATATATATATAGAGAGAGAGAGAGAGAGAGAGAGAGAGAGAGATTTGTATGTTGGTGTGTATGTACCTGAGTGTGGGCACATGTGTCACAATATTTATCTGACATATGATATTGTGTCAGAACACAATCAGCTCTTTAGTATCTTTAATAATGCAAAGAACTAAAATGCACTCAACCAGCTCACATGGATAACATTGTAGAAAATTTAGTGCGAATATTGCTTTAATTTCTTTAAAATTATTCTCAACATTAACATATACCAACAAATCTGTCACTCAATTTTGAAAGATAACAGTATTTTTCTTTATCTGAGCTATTATCCCATATCAAAAATTTCAAATATGCAGGAATGAAATAAAACTTATGAAATAAACATGAGCTAGCAATAAACTTTGTTTTGTCAGATTTTCTAATCATAATATAATATAATAAATTCATTAATAAACATTTTTAGTTATCTCTGTCTCACCGACTAAACTGTGTTCTTTGGTTATTATTTTCTGCCTCAATAAATTTCTGAAATAAAGTATCCTTGAGGGCAGTGGTTATGGACACAGCTCTAGAGAATAGGATAAGGAAGGTTAAGTTAGGAAACGCACTGTGCATCAGCTCCTTCCCTATTAATGTCCAGTAGAGCAAAACATACTTTGGAAATATGCAAACCAAATGGAGAACATGCTCCTGCTTCTGGTACTCTTTTTGTTTTTTAAATCTTTATTGTCCAAAATTAGATACATTGTATGAGTAAATATTTGATGGTATTCCCATTTCCCTCCTCCCTGTCCCCAATCCTCTGGGTCTCCTCCTCGGTGGGCACACTGGATCCATTCATGTGGTAAGGGGTTATGGATAACACTGGAGGCAGCCAGGTTGCCCCCCCACCATTTATGTGTTGTAGCTCAGGGGGAGCAATATCTCTGGGTAATTGCTCCCACCATGGCTTTTACAATCTTTCTACCCCCTCTTCTTCTCACTTCCCTTAGTCATGGAGGGTGAGTTTTAAGTGCTTTATTGTTGTGAACTTAAGAGTCACTGTGCTTCTACTTTGAGTTGTGTTGGAAGTCAGTGGTGTCTGTCTTGCTGACTTACCCTGGGTTGACTGATTGGCTGTGGTTATACGTCTCTTTCTTCCCCTGCAACTTTCAGCCTCCTACCTGAGGCTCATCAGTGGACTTGGAATGACCACAGCTCTCTCACTGCCTTCTGAAAAAAAATACAAACAGAATCTGCATTGGAGAGTGAGATCCATAAAGGTTAAATGAGAAACACGTTTCTAATTTGGCAAGATTCTATTGAGATTAGACACGGTAGTTCTCTGGTAATGGGGATTTCTTTGTGGAGCACCAGTTTTTGTTTCCATAGAATTTTTCCCAGAGTTCCAGTTCCAGTTAAGGGTTCCTTGTCACTGACTGGAATCTGTGGCCAATTTAAAAGCTGTTGAATTCCCCCCCCCCAGGTTTTGGCACCTCTATTTCACAGGTGATCATTTCTTAATTCCTTGAGTCTCCCAGAAGGAAGTGTGTTCAGCCTTCTTATGCCAACAGTCTGCATTTTGTATCAGTGGTCTCTGCTTTCTCCAAATATCATTGACAATTTCCCCTGGTAGCTTATGTTGTGCCTTTCAGCACTGCATTTGCTACCATGTGGGTACTAGATACCAATTTGGATCTCAGAGGGTCTCTTGGTGTTGTTCGATGTCTTTCTGTGGTTTCTTCTGCAATAGGATCTTACCTTTAGCCTAGGATGGATATTCAAGAGCATTGACAGAATCCTGTTTTGTTTTGGGGACCTTGTGGGTCTCTTTGATCAATAGCGTAGTGTGGGAAGGATCCAATCAATGACTGGGGTAGGGAGTTGCAGGTCTGGGTTTTGAACATGAAGTGGTAGTGAATTTTGTCAAAGTCCTTCTCTGCGTCAATTGAGACGACCATATGGTTTTTGTGATTGAGTCTATTAATGCGGTGGATTATGTTAAGCGACTTGCATATGTTGACCCATCCCTGTATTCCTGGGATGAAGCCTAATTTGTCGAGGTGAATAATATTTTTGATATGGTGTTGTATCCAGTTTGTGAGGATTTTGTTCAGGATTTTTGCATCTAAATTCATCAGCAATATGGGTCTGTAGTTTTCATTTTGCATCTTTGTCTGCTTGGGGTATAAGAGTGATACTAGCTTCATAGAAGGAGTTTTGGAGCCTTCCCTCTTTTTATATACCTTGAAAAAGCTTCAGAAAGTGGTTTCAGACCTATGATGAAGGTTTGGTAGAATTCAGCTGAGAGTCCTTCTGGTCCTGGAATTTTCCTTTTGGCAAGGTTCTTGATTACATTTTCAATCTCCATGGATGTGATAGGTTTATTTAGGAGATTTGTCTGCTCTGGGCTCAGCTTTTATAGTTGGTAGGTGTCATGGTTTGATCTAGGTGTCCCCCAGAAAGATTTGATTTCCTGAATGACCCATTTGTTGCTTAAAAGTGTACTGTTCAGATGCCAATATTTGTTGTAATTTCTGCTGCTCCACCCATTGTTAATTTCTAACTGATTGTGTTCTGATATGATGCAGGGGGCTATGTCAATCTTCCCGAATTTGTTGAGGGATGTTTTATGACCCAATATGTGGTCAATTTTGGAGAAGGTTTCATGGACTGCTGACAAGAATGTAAATTCCGTGTCCTTGGGGTGGAATGTTTGATATAGATCTGTCATTGGTAGCTGGTCTATGGTATTGTAAAACTCCATTATTTCCCTGCTGACCTTTGGTTCGGATGATCTGTCTAGAGATGTTAGTCGTGTATTAACTTCTACTAGGATGTAATTAGAGTCCATTTCTGTGTTGGTTTTGATTAATTTTTGCTTTATGAACTGTAGTGCACTTGAGTTTGGTGCATATATATTTATGATAGTGATATCCTCTTGTTGGATCATTCCCTTGATGAGCAAGAAGTGGCCATCATTGTCCTTTTTAAATGCTTTTGGTTTAAAGTCTCTTTTGTCAGATATTAATGGAGCCACATCTGCTTGCTTTTTATTTCCATATGCATGGTAAATCGTTCTCCATCCTTTTACCCTTAGGTGATTACTGTCTTTAGAGGTAAGATGCATTTATTGAAGGCAGCGTGTGGAAGAGTCCATTTTCCTGATCCATCCTGCTAGCCTGTGTCTTTTTATAGGAGACTTAAGTCCATTTATATTCACATTTATCACTGTGAGGTTTGCCTTAATCCCTCCCATGTTTGAGGGTTTATGGATGTTGCTGCTTTGTTGTTATTATTGGTACACTGATTTTGATTACCATGCTTGTTCTCTATTGCTCTCCTGAGTTAGATTGCTTGTCTCCTCTTTGTGGAATATCTCCCATAGTATTTTCTGTAAGTTTGGCTTGGTGTTCAGATAATTGTAGAGGTAGCTTATTTCATGGAACACTTTCAATTCTTCATCTATTATGAGACATAGCTTTGCTGGGTACAGTAGTCTAGGTTGAAAGCCACTATTCTTTAGGCCTAGAAGAGTATTTACAAGCCCTTCTGGCTCTCATGGTTTCAGGTGAAAAGTCTGAGGTAAGTCTAATGGGACTGCCTTTTAGGTAATAATGCTGCCATGAGCACTTTCTCTTTCCTTTCTGTATTTGGCATTTTAACTTAGAGATACCTTGGAGAATTTTGTCTTTCGAATCTGATTGGAGTCCTGTGGGTGGGTGCCCAGCAACTAGACTGCTCTTTCTCTTGTAAGATAAAGAAATTTTTCTTGAATAATTCTGTTGAAAATATTTTCTATGCCATTGGCCTGGGATTCTTCACCCTCTGAGATGCCCATCATCTTTAGATTAGGTCTCTTTATTGTATCACATAGCTCTCTCTTATTTTATTCACATGCTTTTTTGAACTTAATGAATTTTTTTGTTTCCCTATTATTCTCTTCTGTTTTGTCTTTCACATCTGAGGTTCTGTCTTCCCAATTATTGACTCTAGTGGGGAGGGATTCTAGAGAGGTTTTCATTACTTCCATTTTTTCTGCTAGTGCATTTTTTATTGTCTCTATCTTTGTGTATAATTGTGTTTTTGTTTCAAAGTTTGACTTACTTTATGTTTCCTGATATTCATTCTTGAATTTGCTTATGTCTTTGCTTAGTTTGGTTAGCTGATTCCTGAGATCTTCTGTTTGCTGGCTAGCCTTTAATTAAATCACTGATCTACTCAAATCCATCTGTTTTTCCTCAATTGTATTAAGCCTGGTGGCAAAACTTGTGAGCTGGCTCTGTAACTTTTTTAGGTGATTTTCAATATTTCTTCCCTTTCCAACATTACCCTCTTCATTGACTCCAGGCCAGTATTATCTGGACTTAGTGTCCTCTCATCCTGGGCCCACATCTGCCCTTTATCTTTTATAGTTTCACTGCTGATTTCCCAATTGGGGCTTGGGGAGTTTGTTGAGTGGCCCTCTGCTGTTAAGTTCCTTTTGCCTTGTGATCTGCCCACTTTGGTTCCACTTGGAGGGGTTGGGGGTGTCTTTATGATGTACTCTCCTCAACTGTGTGGGCAGGGTGTGTGCTGTCTTTCTGGGAGTTTAGGCACCCTCTTTGCTTCTCTGTGACTGTGTGTGCCCTCAGATCAGCGGCTGTGCTGACGACTGTGCTGGAGCCACATGAGTTGTGGCTTAGGGTTTCCTCAAGCCAGAGGCTTTGCTGGCTATTGGGAGGGTGGGGCTGGGGCTGTGCCTGCATGACTGGGTGCACTCACAGTCCGGCATAGTGTTGGCAAGTTAGCCCACACACCGAACCGGTGCACACCTAGATCTGTGGGCCAGGTGTGCCCATGGAGAACTGAGTCTGTCTGTGGGTGTGAGCCTGTCTGGGGACCAGTCCTGTGGGGGCGAGCCCATGTACCAGGCTGGCGTCTGTGCACCCACGGACGAGCAGCAGGTGGGTGCAGGCCTCTCTCTGGGGACTCAGGGCACAGGAGTGTGCCCAGGGACAGGACCGACTGGAGTGGAGCCTGGGCACCCACAGACTGGTGCCTGCTGGTGGGGGCGAGCCTAGGTCTGGGGGCCAGGTATGTTGGCTGAGTCCACAGAGCGGTGCCTGTGGGCATGTGTGAGGGTGGGTCTGGGGGAAGAGTGTGCTCAGGGACTGGGGGCTTCATGGGAGGGAAGGGGGCTAAGCCTGCAGTGGCTCCTCGGGACTCAGCAGGTAGGAGACGCTGGCTGGAGCTTGGGGGTGGGTGGAACTATTCTTGGGACCTCTGTGGGAGCAGAAAGCAGTTGGGAAGCCCAGTCTAGGCTGGTGTGGAAGCTGGGGTGGGGCTGTTCCTTGGGTGGGTCAGGCTTGGGTCCAGGGTCTGGATTACAGCTGAAATCTCAAACCTTTACCTGGAGGGTCCTTACGTCGCTGCTAGTCATTGCTCATCTTGCTCTGCCTCTCCCTGCATCTGGGACTTAGTAATAGACCCCCAAAAACACATAGACTATAGAAATAGCAAGTTAATCATCCAACTAGAAGAAATTAAAAACCACAAAATCATCCGTAGCATCACATACTTCTTAATCATAACATTCATTGCAAATAGTCTTAGTAAAAATTAAAAGACAAAAACTAATGGAATGAATTAAAAATATGATTCAATGGTTTATGGCCGCCAAGAAATTCTCATAGCTAGGAATGACATCCATAAACTGAGAGTCACAGTTTCAAAGTCAAACTTTGATTTGATGGAAGCTACTAACAGACTTCATAGTAAGTCTCGTAACTTATAAAGTAGACTTCTACTCAAAAGTAGTCAGAACAGATAAAGGAGTCCACTGCATATAAATAAGAACGATTCATGAAAAATGCAAGTATTGTGTCTATACGCTAAACCTTAGAATACTCAATAGAAAGAAACAGAAAACAATCATATATGTACAGATTCAATAAAATGGATGACTAAAAAACTCACTTTCATAGTTATACAGATATTCAAAATTAAAAATCAACAAAGAAACTCCAGGGCTATTCTACAATGGATTAATTATGCCATGGACTTAAAGGGTATTATCAAAATATTTCACCCAATAAATAAGAAACACTCATAATTTTAGCAGTGCATGGAACTTTCTCTAAAATCAGCCGCATTATAAGCCACAAATCAAGTCTTAATAAATATATAGAACCAAAAAAATTACATGTATCTATCAGGCAATAGAGGGGTGAAACTAAAAGACCAACCTCAGAAAATACACATACATCTGAAAATGAAATTTATACTTTTCAGTGAGCTGTGGGTCTTTGACGAAATCAGGGAGGAAATTGTGAAAATTTCTAAAATCAAATGAAAACTAAAGTACAACCTACCAGAGGCATATGGCATGTGGTCAAAGTGGTTCTGAGGAAAGTTTATAGCAAGAAGTGCTTACACTAAAGAAGCAGAGATATCTCAAATAAATGACTTAATGACACATCTCAAAGCAAAATTAAAGCCAAACCCAAATGACAAGAAATAATTAACATCCAGGCAGAGATTAATGAACTGGAGGTCTGGGGAGATGGCTCAACAGTTAAAGGTGCTTGCTAGCAAAGCCTGGTGGCCAGGGTTTGATTCCTCACCACCCACATAAAGTCAGATGCACAAAGTGGCTCATGTGTCTGGAGTTCACTTGCAGTGGCAGGAGAACCTTTTGCACCCATGCTCACTCTCTCTATGTCTACCTCTATCTCTCTCATATATGTAAATAAAATATTTAAAAAGAAATTGAGACTAAATGAACAATATATAACATTACTAACATTATTATTTCTTTGAAATATTAATGATAAACCACAAGAAAAACTAACCATAAGAAACAAGCCTTAAATTAATAAAACTGGGATGAAAGGGAGTTATTAAAACACATTCCAACAACATACAGAAGATCATCACTAACATTTTGAAAGTTATATTCCAGAAGGATAGAAAATCTAAAAGAAATTGGGGGGTTAATTTCTAGTCTCAATTTGACGATGTCAAGAATCAAGTAAGATATCCACCTGTTGGGTGGATCCATGTGTATGTTTCTGGGAAGGATTAACTGAGGAAGGAAGAGCTTTGTCCAGAGTGGTATCTATCCCAGTGACAGCCATACATAAAGAGATTCCAGGAGAAGGCAGTGCCTTTTGCCTACTTGCCCTTGCTAATTTCTGGTGAATTGCCTCTACCCTTTCACTTCTATTCTTTGTAGACATTGAAACACATGTAATTCGAAAATTACCTAGTCATGAAGAATTAAGGCTTCAAGTTCTCCAGAAATTCTCCAGGTGGCCAATGCCAGAATGGGGCTGCTGAGGCGTTCATCTTTGTGGACTGAATAACTATTGGGTTCTCTGGTTCTCCAGTCTCCAGACAGCTCCTGTTAGAAAGCATGTCCTATATAGTGTAATATTTCCCATTTATAATATATATTTATTCTAATTGTTCTTTTTTTCTTGAAGACTTTTACTAATACATATTTGTAGTACCAGGAGTAGTTCCAGAGAAAGAGAATTGTGAGGATGAATTTCTGTAATGGGCTTCGTGGTGTGTGGAGCAGTTTACCCAAACTGACCAAGTTTCCAGTTACTAAAGACTCTCCTAGTAGCAAGGGGACCACTGATAATCCGTGATGGGAATTATGCAAGATGGTTTTTGATGACTCTGATTTGTGAGGAGCAAAAAATTTATGACTCCATATATAAAACTTTTGAGTACCTTGGGAAAAGTAATATAATGTGTGCTTCTAACATCACCAGATAAAGTAAGCAGGACAAAGAATGATCTGAGAAGAAATTTATCAGCACCAGAGTGTATGAAAGATAAATTCCTAAAGTGCCTTGCAAGAGAATGTTCTCTCCAGTTGTGAAAAACCAAACCCAAGTTCTGTTATTATGACTAGTTTAATTAAACCATAAGTTCAAGGCCCAGTCTTGAAGGGTTTCAACAATTAAAGGGAAGGCATGAATTGGAAAAGTGTGGAATCTTGTAATTTGGGATGGAGATATATAGAAGGATACTGATAAAGCCAAGGTTATTGGACCCTCAGATTCGGATGGGTTTAGTTTGCTGACAAAGTAGCCACCCCATCTGATGTGGAGGGTTGTGGCCCCCTGCCCCCCTGTGGGTGGCCCAAGTCTCACCAGCCAGCAGGAAACAGGGCTCAATCCGGGAGAGATGAGGTGATGGCCGGAGAGACACATGCAGCCGGGAAATATGTTGGGCAAATCGCAAATATTTATTTCAGCATCCAAAACCCTTTTATAACCCAAGGCTGCGTTGTTTAGCCTTATCTCTCTCAAAAGGAAGCTCAGCAAGCAGGAACAAAGCTTATTAGCATTAACAAACAAGATTAGGGCTATCAGCCTTCACCCCTGCCTCCTGGGAACAAAGGCGTGCTGGGATCAAAGGTGCATGTTACCAAGCTCACGTTAGGACCAAAGGTGTGTGCCACCTCGCCCAGCCCCATATTATATTCTAAAACTTAGCCCAAAGTCGCTTAGTTAGGCTGGGACCAAACACCCATCCTTAAAAGTAGATATGTCCCTACTCACACCTTAGTATTGTTGCCTTTCCCACCCTTGCCTGAAAGAATTAATTTAGAATTGCCTATGAAAATGAAATGACCTTCTTTAAAAGAGAGGCAAGCAAGAAAATAATGATGCCCTTGTTAACCCACTCAACTTTGCCTATAGACCTACAGTCAGACTCATGGTTAAGCAGAGCCCCAGAGAAGAGGTAGACAGTATGACCTTGAGGAGATACAAAATACTCCTAAAACACCAGGAGTTTTCTCACTCATTCAAGCAGAAGTCTGAGAACTTGGTCTCTTTCTCTCTCCCTCAAATGAATGAAAAAATAAATAAATAAATAAAATTTTTTAGAAGACTTGATTTTTAAAATGTGTGGATATGCAGCTAGATACTGCTTTATGAATTATAACCAGTGGTTGGGATGGATGGTTGGGGACTTAAGAGGAAGCATGAATGGAAAACTCTTTTGAAAGTCACTTAGAGAATGGGCATATGGGTAGATCTCTCCACATGTGCAAAGGATGTAACAGTCTTGTGTCTCATGTAAATGCTCATTAATAGGTGATCTCAGCCTTTAATACTGAAGTACATGATTTATTTGGTGGATAGAGGCCAACAGTTTTTCCCTGGCCATTCCTATCATTGTTTAAATGGGCCCATGAACAAAGAAATAATGATGACAGGGATGGAGTCATGCACATCAACAAACACATTTGCATACATTACACACATATCACATCACACACATCATACAACATACCCACATACACAAAAAATAAGAAAATCAAATGGCATACTTCCAACCTATAATGGTACAGAATACATATTCCCATTAATAAATTAGGGCTTAACAAGGAATGACCGCATCAAAATAAAACCAAAATCCCCCAAGTGGGATAACATTAAATCCTGCAGCTCTATGTCCAGCACCTTGGGCTCCTGCTGAAATCTCGCCTCCAAAGTGCTTGGTTGCCTTTATCCCTCCAGTTCTGTTGCCTACAATACACACATCCTTGCTTCCGCTCCATGAATTATGAGCCTGTAGCTTCTTTGATGGATAGTTCATTGTCCTGGATCCATAACATCTTGTGATCTCTATTATAACTTTGACTTCATCTTCACCATTTGAGAGAGTGGCCTCAACAGAACTCTTTTCAGGGAAACTGATGCTTCCTAAACTATAGGAGCAAGATGTCCTGACCCCCTCAACCTTGCAAAAGTTATGCCTGCAATACTAGTACGATGGAATGATGCTATCAATTCCCGTTGTCAACATGGGATGGAACCAAAGCTGCGGTGATAACGATAAGCCTTCTTTGCTGAAGCTGTGGGAACAGTTTACTATGTGTTGTTGCTCAGTACTGAGTTGCTTCTACACTGTTCTTTGTTTAGGCTTTCTTCTTTAAAAAGAATTCCCATTCTCACAAGTTCGAGTTTCAGCAGGTAATATCTTGACCTCAGAACAACTTTTCATTTTGACCAGTGAAGTGAATTAGGTTTCTCTTTAATGGAGTTATTTTCTTTAACCATTACAGATGCTTTGCTGACAGTAGTCTCCATGTCTGGAACTGGAAACTTGCTCACAAACCTCTCTAAATTTTACTTTTATTCATTTTGAACTCTTTCACTGTAGATCTGAAAAAGAGCAATGAATAGTCTCCTCAACACGACTTCAGTGCTATGCTCTCTTGAAATTCCCTCCACCAAACAGTCTATTAACTCCCTTGGAGTTGAGCTTTATTCAAGTTCTCAGGACATGGGCGGAATATAGTCAGATTCTTTCCCAGAATATAGCATGAACTTCCTCTAGCACAGCTCCCAATGTAGTTCTGATTCCCCTCATTTTCCAGACCTCTACTGTTCATGTTTCTCTTGGAAATCTGATTTTGAAACTCAACTCGAATATCTAAATTTCTGCTTATAGCGTAATATGGCTTTTCTAGTCCAAAGTTTCAAAATTTTCCACATTCCTCCCTCAAATTAGTTCCAAAGGCCTATGAACAACATGGGTCAGGTTTATCACTTCTGTATTACAAATTTATGTATTAATTACTTGGCTTATTATTGGGGCCAAATAAGTGAGAAGAAGCAACTTAAGGAAATGGTTAATTCTGATCCACACTTTTTATGGGATGCATTCCTACTTTCCATCATTTGGCATGAGGCATAGTGGCAAAATTGGGAACCTGGCTGGTCTCCATGTATCCATTTAATGAGAAAGAGGGAGGAAAAGAGAGAGAGGCAGAGGGAAGGAGAGAGAGAGAGAGAGAGAGAGAGAGAGAGAGAGAGAGAATTTGGGCTGGCCTCTAAAACTTCAAGTCTCTCCCAGAATAAAGCCTAATTTCTCCATAGTCAATCCACCTCCTACAGATTCCATTGTCTTTGCAAATAACACCTTGGTCCAAGTGCTCACACAGGAGTCTATAAGGACATTTTCCATTCAAACCACAACAGGTGAGAATACATGAAACTCACACTGAGCCATCTAAGAATGGAGCCTATATTGGGGGAAATTCTTATATTGCTAACTCTCCCCTTGTTTTAAATGTAGCACCCATTGAAGGAATACAACCCATGATGGGTGAAAAGACATACAATCATGCTCAAGACATCTAACAACCTCTACATGATGAATTCTTTGTTTTCAATGAATGTATATGCGAGTGTCTGTGTACACACGGTCATGTAGGTTTTAGTGCATTGTGCTCATTCACATAGAGGACAGAGGACCACCCATGGTGTCGTTCCTCAGGGACACCATCTACTTTTTTTTAATAGGCAGCATCTCTCATTTAACTGGAGCTGATGAATTATGCTGGACTGTTTGGCCAGACGGCCTCAGGGATTTACCTGTATCTCTGTCACCATTCCTGGAATTTTGCTGTGAGTTGAGAATCTAATTCAGGTCTTCATGCTTGAAAGGCAAACAATTTAACTCCCCCACTATCACATTGCTGAATTCTTTAAGGAAAATATAACACCAATCTTTCTTAAACTTTTCTCCACCCATCAAAGTATTAAGCAAGAATATTCCAAGCTCATGTTTTGAGTCTGGCATCACCTTGATATGAAAGTCACATCTAATGGGAGAATGGGAGTTATTTCAGGGATGTAAGGATATTTTCACATGTGCAATTCTACAGATGAGATATAGCTCAATAACAGTATTGTTAGTATGGAAGGCATAGGCAACTTAAATACATACCAGTTGATATCATAAAATCATTTTAAAAAACAGAATCGGTCATTTATATAAGCCCAACAATTTGGGACAGATGTGACAAACCCATAGAAAGAGCATATTCATGAATAAATATCTAACTGGTTTTCTCTAAGATCAAGAACAAGGCAAAGACGCCAGCCTCCTTACTTCTAGCAGTAATAACAGGCAAAGTAGTTAGGTGGCAGGAAGAAAGAAAAGGCATCCAAACTGAGAGGAAAGTAAACTGCCTCTGCAGATGATTGTCTAACACACTACAATAATTTGTAAAAGTCAACCATGGCTCAGGGAGTTTTGTGGAAGAGTGGGCGGAAAGGCTGTAAGAGCCTCAGGGTGGGAGAAATATCCAGAGGCTCTGCCCCCTCCGCAATGACTGACTGATGCTCTCACAACTCATAACACACAACCCCATTGTAAATACCAGCGATCTCGGTGAGGAAGGCCCTCAGTGGAGTGGGGACAGGGAAGAGGAGAATGGTGATACTAGCACATGATGTGTCCATACAAATATCACACCACTCCTGTTTTTGAATTATACTTGCCAAGCTACACAAAATTCTGAGACCTGAAACAAGTAATGATTAAATTTAAAAGTATTCAGAGTTGTGCAGTGGATGCATGCTGGGCCCATAAAATTATTCAAGTCACACAAATTTGTAACCAAAAGTGCCAAGTAACTTTTTACTGTTAGTAATTGTGCAAAACTGTAAATAATTCAAATGTCCTTGAGCAGATGAGCGGATAGAATTTTGCAGTGAATTTTAACAACATATAGAATACACTGATATAATTCAGTCATTTGGCCCAGATAATCTGCTCATTTAAGAAAATCTTATCATATGTTAGGGAGGGCACTGAAATCACAGAGTTGTTGTATAACATATACTTTAGCACATAGCCCTTCTTAGAACTAAAAACAACATTCTGATTTACTTTGATTAATGAGAGAGCGTTAGAGGTCAAGAAAGATAAAACTTCACTAATATTTTCAATGCTGGGTTGACTTAGGAAGTCTGACTTGTCTCTCTGACCTAATGTCACAAATATGCAGTACTTAGTACTGTTCTTAACACAGAAATTCCCAAGAGATGTCCAAAATAATCAATTCCAAGGTTCTATTTCTGTTCATAACTTGGAATTGGAAAGGTTCACCCATGGGACATCTTCAGACGGTGACTATATGCCCCGCTGAAGGAAAGCACTTCCACAGACGCTCTCTCTACCCAACATGGATTCTTCACAAGCATTTCAGAAAGGAAGAAAACCTAGTTGAATACAGAGAAATGAGGTTAGTAAGTCATCTCATCTCCTTAATTCTCTGTAATATACTTCTTAAAATCTTTCCATGTGTCTGTTTTAGTGATGCACAATACACGTGGAGTTGTGTGTTCTGACTTTTTCAATAGCTGTTCACCGTTTTCCTCCACTTCTTTTCTACCCAGAATTTCTGTGTTTAACCACAGGGCACCCACCAGCTTCAGACATGAGCTCACATCTGCATCAAATGATGAGAGGTCTTCGTCTATTAATGCATATGAGCAGCCCTCAGTTATCCTTGTCAAAATTCCCAGCACCTAAGAGGACAGTGATGCTTTTCTTTTCAGAGAGTGCATAGAATATAAGATAACTTTCTGCTAATAATGGAAGTAAAGAGGTTCACAGTCTTAGAAGAAGAGAAATAATGCTTGATTGGTGCAGAAAACTCAAAAAGTTACAACCTAAGAGGAAAGAAAACATTGTGGGATACAGATATAGCAGTTACCTCATAAATAAATATTACAGGGACTCTACTGAATTCTATAAGTACTTTTGTACTTACAGAATTGTCACAAAAATATAAATACACGGGTATTTTAAAATTGAGTGTGTTATGTTTACTGGTAAGGGAATAGAAAAATATGTTGGTGATAAGGTATTAATATTAAAAGGTTGTAGAGGAAAATACAATCACACCTGACTTATTTAAAAATTTATGCTTAATTTATGAAAAACATAGACTAATATTCATATAGTAGCATAACTCTTTCACCAAAATTGAATAATAACAATTACAAAATTGATGTTACATCTGTATGGTTACTTTAGGTCAGTTTTTCTGAGAAGTGTGTATAGTAAACTTTAAAGGATTCCTCTCTTAAACACACAAAATCCTATTTCTTCAACTATCATCTAGGTAAATTATTCTAGAAGATATACACAATGTTTCAAAATTTTGTTCTGGACATTTTAATGTTGACAAGAACCAAGAACCTAACTTTGGTGTGGGAATGAGAGATTATATCATTTTTTCAAGGAATATTAGTCTATTTCATTATTTCAGGTAATAATATTTTTTTTAAAATATATTTTCGGTAATAGTTTCTTGCACCATCATAAATGCAGATTTCACTTAACTTTAAAGTATTTTATTTATTGATCAGGAGAAAGAAAAATAGACACAGAGAGGCAGAGAGAGACACAGATGCTTAGAGAATCCATGCAACAGACCTCCTGCCACTGCAAAGAACTCCAGATGCATCAGCAACTTTGTGCATCGGACTTTATTTGGATACAGGAGAGTCCAGTCCTGAGGAAGGTGGAAGGGCTTTACAAACAAGCACCTTTAACCACAGAGCCATCTTCCCAACCCATGTTCGTTTCTTTAGGAGAATTTTCATCCTTCCCATCCTGATTGTATGCTTCCAAGCCCTTTGAAAATTGAAAGGTGAAAATAACTCATGATAATAAAATGGAGAATTTCAATAGTCAGCTGATCTACTGGTGCCCACCCTACAGATTCCTGTGGATAAATGACAGCACACTAATTGATAAAAAAAGTGGAGGGTATTAGTGAAAAGAGAAAGAAAATAAGCAATTATTTTCTAATATCTAGCTTGCATAATATCAATTACAGTTCAATATCAACACTATCATTATATGTTGGGATGAATAATTGATGTTTACTCAAACTTTAAAACTTTGAACATTTTTAATGAGAGAGAGAGAGAGAAAGAGAGAGAGAGGAAATAGGAGCCCCATGGCCTCTGACTACTGCAAATGAACCCTCCTTTGTACACCTGGCTTTAGGTGGGTACTGAGGATTTGAACTCAGGCCACCAGACTTTGCAAGTACCTTTAACCATTTCTCCAGCCCCTTGTTGAAAGTTTTAACATCATATTGACCCAAGACTACTAATCAAAGAACACTTTATTTATACCTGTATATAAGCTACTCTTGTCTTTTAAGTAACATAAGTGATCAATAAATCAATAGGACAGAGAATAATAGATGACAGATAGAGCCAAGAAATAATAATATTTCAAAATCTAAGGAACTCTCAACATGTGTTAATGAATTCAGGGTACATTTTCTAATAAGTTTAGGCCAAATATCACTTTCAGATTTCCAGTTTGAATCTAAGTAGGAGTTGCCTATCTCCAGTATTAATCTGTATTTATACAAATATGCGTTGATAGGAATGAATTTAATTGACTAAATAAATGCTACGTTCATATAAATTAATAATAAAATATGTTCCAGGAGGTTACTTCTAAGCATTTAATTATTTTTGTTTTTTGTTTATTTTATTTTATTATTTTTTAACCATGTAAATATATTTCTTATTCCATTTTCCATATGCTTTCTCCTACAAAGGTGCCATCATTTATCTTAGGAAGGAGGTAAAGCTAAAATTTTAACATTTTTACATCATATAAGTGATTCTATCATGTCTCAAGGAATCATTATAGATGGTAATGAAATAGTAACATCATATCACAGCATTTGTATTGAAATTCAATGCAACCCACAGTCATTTCCCCAAGATTATCACTTAATATTTATACAACATAATAACTTTTGGTAATATATTTAGATTTTTTAAATTGAGCAAATGGACAAAGGATATGTTCTAAGTGAGACTAGAATTACTGTTTAGCACATGCTACGGGACTTTCTCACTGCCCTCTTTTGCAAGATATTTGCTGATAGGTCATTTGAATAATAGCTCCACTTTAGGCTCTGCTTCTTGCTAAACTAAGACTATCCAATAAGTTTTACTTTGGGGATGTAATACTATTCATATTTTGTATTGGTATTTTTTTGAATTTCAGATATAGATGCTACATTTCAATGAGAATTTCAAATTCTACACATAATCTTTCTCTGAAGGTTATTTCATCAGTCACACTAAATGAAATGGATAGAGCTAATCAGTCTGTGGTGTCAGAATTTGTGCTTCTGGGACTTGCCCACTCACGGGATACTCAGAGCATACTCTTCATGGTATTTCTGATGCTTTATCTGCTCATTGTATCTGGAAATATTGTCACCATGATTGTAATCACCACTGACCACCATCTCCACTCTCCCATGTACTTCTTGTTGGCCAACTTGTCCTTCATAGACATGTGGCTTTCCTCGGTCACCACCCCCAAGATGATCACAGATTTTCTCCAGGAAAACAAGACCATTTCCTTCGCAGGCTGCATGTCGCAGATCTTCTTTACCCACTTCATTGCAGGGATTGACATGGTGATTCTAGTGGCCATGGCCTATGACCGCTACGTGGCCATCTGCAAACCCCTCCACTACTTCACCATTATGAGTCTGAAAAAATGCGCTGGGCTGGTGCTGACTTCCTGGACCATTGGCTTTGTGCATGCCATGAGTCACCTGGTTGTGCTTGTACAACTGCCTTTCTGTGGCCCCAGGGAAATAGACAGTTTCTTCTGTGACCTGCCCCTGGTATTCAAGCTGGCCTGCATGGATTCCTATGAACTGGACATTTTTATGAATGCTGACTGTGGGCTTGTGGGTGTACCCTGCTTTATTATGCTAATGATATCCTACACATACATTCTTCTCGCCGTTCGCCAAAGCTCTAAGGCTGGGGCATCCAAGGCCCTGTCCACCTGCAGTGCCCACATCACTGTGGTCATGATCTTCTTCGTGCCCTGCATCTTCATCTATGTGTGGCCGCTCAACATCACCTGGGTGGACAAATTTCTCGCTGTGTTTTATGCAGTTTTTACACCTCTCCTAAATCCAGCCATTTATACACTGAGAAATAAAGAGATGAAAAATGCAATGAAAAGATTCATAACATATGAATTGGGTTCCAAGAGAGGTATCTAATGCATAGCTCAGATGTTTCTCACAAATTTCATGCTGGATAGTTTAACAAATAATGGGCTGTTTTCATAAAACAGATTTAAAATCAATGAATTTGATTTATATTTCCATTTTGTACCAGTCTTTAGATACAGGTTTGGATTTGATATAATCAAAGTATATAATATTTACTAGTGAACACTCAAATCCAAACATAATCCTACCTTACATAAAAATTATTCAGACAGTTCTTATATGTCTTTAATCATGTAAGTAATTTAATAATAATTATGAAAATCCAAGAACTTGTTCACCAAATCCAAGTCTTCATCTTTATGGAGGACATTTCAGTGAACTTGACTTCACCATGACTCAGCACATTTCTACAGGCCCCGAATCTCTTACTTTGTCAAATGGCAACATCATCATTTTTCCCTCATCAATTCCACCATTAGTGCAAAACGCTAAGGGAAGAGGACAGAAAAACGTAAGAAAAGATGAAACCAAACTGATTAACTGCACAAGAAATACAGTGAACTTTCCTTTTGAGATTGTATTAACTCAATGAAGACAGCATCGTAAAAGTAAACAAATTCAACCGGATGACATTGCTGCATGTCTCCACAGGACTGAAATGTGTCCTTTCCATTGTTGAACATTTCTGTAAAACACTGAAATATAATCTCCCCGAGATCTACGACCTCACTACTTAATTCTTGAAATTATAGTATTTAATATCATGAGTAAAAGCATAACAGACATTATAACAGATGTGCATTATTTGTTAAATCTATGCTGATCATGTATTGCTTTTGAATGCTTATAATAATTGCCATTAAATGTTTAAATGTACCTTTTTAAAATATATTTTATTTTTATTTATTTATTTGCAAGCAGAAAGAGAGAGAGACAGAGGAGAGCGAATGGGCACAACAGGGTCTCCAACACTGCAAAAGAACCCCAGATGCAAGCGCCACTTTGTGTTTCAGGGTAATCGAACTCAGGTGGTTAGGTTTTTGCAGCCAAGTGACTTAACTGATGAGCCATCTCTCCAGCCCTAAATGCACCTTTTGACACTTAAAATATTTTTAAAATTAGGTGGGCATGGAGGCATATACCTGAAGTCCCATCAATCGGGAAGCTGAAGTAGGGTAATAGACATGAGTTCATGGTCACACTAAGACTACATAGTGAGTTCCAAGTCAGCCTCTTGGGTGGCTATAGGGAGATCCTATCTCAAAAACAATATATATATATATGATTTATATATTCATTCTAAAATTATAAACTATGTAATAATTACTTCATTTCTTCAGAAATTATACATTAAATAGATAAAAATTTAGTTATAAGAACAGTGAAAGTTCTCAAATAGAAAGATGTAACATCATACGGCTATTATTTCTGTTAAAACACAAAAAAATACAATTAAGCAGTAGAATAAAATGACTTAATGGGGCTGGGGAAATGGCTCAGCAGTTAAGGCACCTGCCTGCAAAGCATAATGGCATGGGTTCGATTAGCCAGCACCCATGGAAGCCAGATGCACACAGTGGCACATGCATCTGGACTTCGTTTGCAATGGCTAGATGCCCTGGCCTGCCTATACTCTTTCTCTCTCTCTCTCTCTCTCTCTCTCTCTCTCTCTCTCTCTGACTCTCTGCATGAAGATAAATAAATAAATAAATAAATATTTTTAAATGATATAATCATTGTTAATTGTCTGGTCTGTCATTATACTATTCCCAAGTTCTGAGTAAGCAAAAAGACTTAGGGATATATTCCATTATTTTTTACAATAACAAATATCTGTGATTAAAGGATTCAGAAAACATTTAGATTCTCATTACTATTCATCTGTTAATGACATGGCACAATGCAATAAAACACTTCTTTACAAAGGAAGTTAAAGCATAACTCATGCCAAGTAAATAAAAAAAGTAAAAAATGAAATAATTCCTCTGAATTAAAAAATACAATTTAAATGCTCTCTTTCTTGAAAAATTCTGAGCATGCAATCTGAATTGTAAACCCAATCACATGGAAGCAGGCAAACAGCACTGAAGGACCAGCAGAGAAGTTTCACCGCCCCAGTCTGATCTGTGACCTCGTCTTCCTTGTGGGGAGCCCATCCACACAATCGTTGTCACCGTGTTTTTAAAAGACCTCTCCTTTCTAGTATGCAGAATGTCTTTAGCTCTCTATGCAAGCCTAATCAAATTAAGTTTTTAGCAAAAAAATCATAAACCAAAGAAGACATGAAAGTAGGTGGGGAGTAGTTGGGAAGAGGGGCTTCAACAACAGGATTGGCTGGGAGCAAAGAGAGGATCATGGGTGTTAATATGATCAAGGTATATTGTATACGTGTATGAAATTGTCAAAAAATCAATATCAAGAAAAAAGAGTGGAAAACACAGCTTCTGTTTTCCTGTAATCGGAATTCCCAAAACAATATGCAAAGAGCACATAATCTATACTAAATGTCTGTGAGCACTTTCTACTGTGCTAGTGACAAATGAATCAGAAATATAGATCTCTTCGATTCCTTTTATATTTTATTAGAATAATCAACATTTATAATAAAGATTTTAAATGTGCACATTCAGTATATGAAAAATTAATTATATAATCGTCTCAATTTGTGTGATATGTAATCTTCACTATTAACTAGACTGGATTAGAATCACTATGGAAATAAGCCTCTGACTGTGTCTATCTCTAATGGTATATCCACACTTTTACCATGTTTGCTATCAGGAGAGTTCTATCACCAGCATGCTTTCTTTGTTTCTTTAGCACTCATCGTCCTATTCTATTTCTTCTAACCCTGGATGATCTGAAAACACCAGCAGGACCTGCTCACCTAGCAAAATAGATGTATGCTTGCTTCTAACCAAAGTGAACAAAATGCTGCTTCCATTTCTTCTTGGTAGAATTCCTACACATCTCTCTTATTCAAATCTACAATTATATTAACTGTACTATATTTTAACAAAATATTTCTGTGTGGAGGCTGGTTAAAATAGGACATTTTACTTAGTTACATCTGATTCTTATACATAATTTTCTATATAAAAACTCTGCACACTAAGGCACCACTTTCATCTCTTTTCCTTTACTGAAGCATTTTATGACAAATGCAACTCTTGGTATCATGGCATTTTTAAAAATTTTAAGGTACTGAATGTATATACATATATTTTTTGATATTTATATATTTTCAATAAAAATATATTCTTCCAAGTAAAGCCTCAAATGTACAAATGCTTCATTAGACTATGGAAAGATATTTTACTAATTATATTGTTTGTCTTAAAAATTCTCTGAATATAAAAGCTAAAGCAACGTTTTGCAAAGTAAATATATTCTAGTTCCTTCCTCCTGATTCCTCAGCAGTAATGCAGAAATGTGCATTATGTGCTTATTTTTTAATTATTGATGCTATGATAAGTTAAAAGTAATACTTTCAGCACTTGGGTGCCTTGCACTGCTTTTCCTTCTTAGGCCTCCTACCATATCTCGAGTCCTTGCTTTTCTTGACATGTTCTTTAACAACCAATGAGGAGCTGAAAGGTCAGCTGAAATGGCTATTAGGAAAGAGGAATCTGAGAAAACGAAAATGGAGACATAGCTGTAAGGCAGAAGTCTGAGGCAGAGAAGACAGACGGAGAAGGAAGTCGAGGTTGCTCTATTGATGGCATTAGGAGGAAGGAAGTGGAGGTAAGAAGTCGCTGCTTAGAGAGAAAAAGTAGACCTTCCAGTTCGGCAGATTTTTCCATCGCAACATGGAGGCTCTTCAGGATAACATCCCTGACTTTTTTTCATTAGTTGTTTGGTTTAGGTAGCAGAAGATCATCTTGTTAGTACCTGAGTTGGGGAAGGAACAGAGTAGTGTTTACTTGTTGGTAAGTGGAGGTTTAGATCAGGGAGTTAATCTTTTGAAAAATGCTTTATTTTCAAGCAGAAAGCCAAAGTGAGCAAGTAGTGGGCATCCTCTGACAAGAGGGACCGTGAGTAGATGGGGAGAGAGTCTAAGCCCAGGAATAATTGGTGTGTCCTGCAACTCCTGGCCCCAGTCACTGGCTCCTTCCCTCACGGAGCTATTGACCAAAGTGACCCATGAGGTCCCCAAAACAAGACAGGATTCTGTCAAAGCTCTTGACCCACCCCAGTCCTGAGGTAGGATCCTGTTTCTGAAGAAACCACAGAAAGCCATCTATCAGCACCAGGAAACCCTTCAAGGTCCAGAACAGTAACCAGCCCCCAAACAGTAGTCAGGGCAGTGCTGGAAGGCACTGCATAAGCTGCCAGGGGAAGCTGATCAACGACAGCTGGAGTAAACAGAGGCCACTGGCATGAAACACAGTCTGTGGCCATGAGTAGGCTGACCACACCTCCTACTGGCGGAGAACAGTGATCCAAGAAAGGAGCACTTGTGCAATGAAGGAGTCTAGGCCTGGGGGAGACAATCATCAGCTTTTAATTTCGCCAAGTAATCCGCTCAGTGACAAGGAGCCCTTGACTGGGATTGGGGGCTCAGAGCGAAGTACATTGGGAACCAAAATCTTGAGACCCCAAAGAGAAATTCACTTTACAAATGATTTACAAAGAGGCTAATCACAATAGAAACTAGCCAGTTCAGAAATGTGTTTCTCAGTTAACCTATACTGATCTCATTCTCCAATGGAGATTCTGTTTGTATTTTTCAGAAGGCAGCAAGAAATCTCTGGCTCATCCAACTCTACCAATGAGCCACAGGCTGATAGCTGACATCCTGGCAAGAAATGAGCCACCCCAGAGCTACCATGGAGGATCCATATGGAACCCAAGACCTATATAACCCCAGCCAATCAGTCAACCCAGGATGAGCCAGCGAGACAGACACCAACAATTTTCAACACAACCTGAGGCAGAAGTACAGAGGCCCCTAAGACCTCAACAATAAAGCAGCCTTAATACTCACCCACCATGACTCAGGGAACTGAATGGAAGAGGTGGAGGAAAGATTGTGAGAGCCATGGTGGGGGAGAACTCCCAGAGACATCGCCCCCCTCAGTAACATCACACGAAGGCTGGTGTGATAACCATTTACACAGCTTGGAGCACCTCACTCCCCCCTTCCTCATTCTGCAGCCATAAGACCCCCCCATCAAAAGACTGATAAAAATCTTCCAGCTGCAGGGCCCCAGGGTGCCCTCTTGGTTCCAGGGTCACAGTGCCATTTGTCCCTGAGATGTCAACCTCTCAGGCCCTGCACCCTTAATAAAGCCTGCTCTTTGCCTTTAAGATTCCCTGCAATTTCTTCCTTCCAAACTCACCTCAACACTTTTTCCTTCCAGGAATGACTATAAAACGAGGTCCTTCTTGGTTAATTCAGTTTGCTTGAGATTGTATCGTTAGCCTGAATTGGGGGCAGGCTTGTTTTCGACCCTGACTGTGTTAAATCTCCAGTGTAGAATTCTCTTTTCACCTCCATGTTTTAAATAGGAGCCCAAAACTGGAGAGGCTTTTCCTAGCATTCTCCTGTGCGATCCAGTGACCTTTGGCCTGGGGAGATGCAAACAGATGTCTCTTCACCCAGATAATGCATAGATGACAGACCAAAAAATGATCCCACTAAAACCAAACTTGGTTCAGCGATCAGTGTGTTATTTCCAGAGCATGGATGAGGGGTTACTTACAGGGTTCCTGGCAGTTCGAAGACAGCTGTAGCCCAAAGATGGCACCAGCATATGTGAAGATCATGGCATCTGCCTACCAGACTTGCAGGTAGCTCCATCAGTTGGAGACCCTCCCCTTCTGTTCTGATATTTCTCCTTTCTGACTGCCAAGAAACATCCCAGAAATGCCAGTAGTGGGTGGTAAAATGCTCTAGCAATATTGTGAATTTCAGTGGTGAAGATTGGTGGGGATGCCCCCTTCGTCCCAATGGTTCCCTCCCCAAATCGTGCCATACTACTTTAGAACCCCTCACTTCTACACCTCCCCTGAACACACACACACACACACACACACACACACACACACACACACAGCACATATTCAATGCCTATTGGCCCTTACTCTTATTTGAACTCCAACTTAATCTAAATCCATTCAACCCCTTTAAGAAGTTACTGGTCTCCCATACTTGCAAATATTATTTTTCTCTCGGAATTATCTGTCCCAAATTGAAGAGCATTTAGGTCATTTTGTAACGGACCCAAATACAGGCATGTGATTTGTGTCACCTCTTGCTACCCGTAGACCAGTGGAGAGGAAGCACTTTCGACTGGCAACATAGGCACATGCAGGCAGGCACCCTTCACAACCAAGACAGGGACCATAAGCCTATGGGCTCTGTGACAGTTCCTTGGACCAACCCCAACTGGACACACATTCTGATTCAAATGACCTCCAATAAGCAGGGCTTTATGATTGCTTGTCTCGTGGCTGGCATGGAAAAGTATGTCCTTACAGCATTCAGTTATGAAAACTATTTCTAAAGGGTCCAATGAAAACCCTGCCCTGTTCTTATCCTAGCTCCCTGAAACCATCATCAAATACACTGATTCGTCTCCTGACACTGATGAAGAGAAACTATATCATAATCTCCACTTTTTCTTCCAATCAGCTCCTGACATCTGAAAAGAGTTGCAAATGTTAGAAGATGACCCTCAGAGCCTTAAGAGAGACCTAATAAAAGTACCTTTTAAGGTCTTTAGTAATAGAAAAGAACTCAAATTTTAAAGTTTCCAATGAGATCAGGCTAAATAGCATATGCCAGCAACAGCCCACTCTGTTTAAACTTCTCCCTCTAACCCCCATCTCCTCCGGGATTAGCTTCAAATGTGGCAAAACTGTTCACTCAGCAACAGCCTGCTCTAAACTACGGCTGCAACCATGCTCCTGCCCCTCCACAGGGAGACAGAACATTGGAAATCAGACTGTGCCTGGAGAGATACTAGTTCCAGCCTGATGACCTTTGCTGCTAACAGGTCCCATCCCTCAAATCCAAATGGGTTTACTGGGGTTACAGAATGAATACCGATGGGTTCCCAGGGACCATTGCTCCCACCTTCCCCATTCACTCCATTAAACCCAAGACAACCTTGCTGGTTTGCGATGAAGTTTTCCCTGAGGAGCCCAGAAGGAGGGATGGAATTGGAAGTCCAGAGACTTTGTCACTGGTTACAGATGTCAGACTTAGAGCTATTCGATTTGCTATTTTCCCTGCTTTAGACCTTGCATTGGTTCAATCTTTGCTTGCAATAGCTTCTTTTGCTGTGTGAATGTTTACTCTAGGCCATTATGTGGTTTTGGTTTTATAGGATCACAGTTAAAAGACCTTGGACAATGGGTATGCTTGAGCAGTGTTGAAATTAATAAAAACAAATGGAAATTTTAAAGTTGGACTGAATGCATTACATTTATAACATGTATGGTTGTGAGTTTATTGGGACCATGGGCAGAATGTGGTAGTTTAAATGAGATGTTCCCCATAAACTCATGTGTTCTGAACTCTTGGTCCCCGGTTTACAGGAGGAGGTGTGATGTTGGGGGCAGATGCATGGATGCTATAGCCAACTCCAAAGTTTGGTTCACCCTTCTGCTGCTGTTTCTCAACTGCAGTGGTAGAAGTGATGTCCAGCTTCTGTTCATGCTGTTTGTTATAGAAAAATATGGCTCACAAAATAGGCACTGGAGGCAGAGTGGAGAATCAGATATATTCATGTCAGCATGGACTCAGGGGACTAAGTTCCAAAGCCCGAGTACTCAATCACTGTCTCTAGGGGCTTTTATAGACAGCTCAGCATCATTTATGATCTTTTCTATCAGTTGTTTGTTTAAAGTTTTCTGTCTACTTGACTGAGATCATGAGCAGGAAGCTTTAGTATCAAACAGGTTTCAGAAGGACAGTTAGACAATGTTTTTTTAATGTTTTAATTTATTTATTTGCAAGCAGAGAAAGACAGAGAGAGAATGGGTCTGCCAGGTCCTCTAGCCACTGCAAACAGACACCAGATATATGCACCATTTTGTGCAACTGGCTTTGCATGGTTACTTTGCATGGAATCGAACTTGAGTCATTAGGTTTTGTGAGAAAGCACCTTAACCACCCTGAGCCATCTCTCCAGCCTGACAATGCGTTTTTGAAAATACTTGAATTTTGGGATAAGGTTTAACAAACACATACAAGTGGCTCTATTATGAAGTCACTGGAAAACATTTTATGATGCACAATTCCAGATGATAAAATGAGCCATATAATCTGAAGGTAAGAAATTCCACATCAGCATGAGAAGATAATCTCAAAAATGTAAGCAGCCACAAAGGCCTATTTTCCAGGTCTGAAGAGGGTCTAAAAGCACAGTCTTTAGGTTTGCAAGTGATGTACATCGGTACAGTGGATTCTTTGTCAAAGGAGATTACCTCTGAGGTTCCATGATTTAGCATTCCTTCATCCCCAACTTAGTTTGGCTTCCTTGGCTGAATGTCATTAATTCTGAATTCACAAATTTTATGCCGGTGCACATTCAAAGGGCATGATTAGCCTCAATTTTAGTGGAACAGGACCATGAACAGATACCAAATGGCACTAAGAATACCACAGTTTCTTTGTCAAGTGCAGTTTTGTGCATATGTTAGTATTAAACAACATTTATAAATTAAATTTCTTTCAGAAATTATGTTATTTTACTTTAGTATATTTATTAATGTAAGCAATAGAATAATTTGACAAAAATAAAAACAAACCTGAATTTCCATAAACATGAACATGTTTTACTTGACAAATATAGCTCTGATGAGAACCAAGCATTCCTCTCAAAAAAGTATTTTTTAACTAAAGAGACATGAAAATATTAAGTAATTCCAGTAGTTTTGAATATATATACTGTGGATTATAATTTGCATATTTTAGTTTATTGACAGAATAAAAATGCATGATCAACACAAAAAGTGTATTATAAACTTAAATACAAAATGTATGCATAAATAAACATATAATTAGAGCTTGTTAACTTGAATCAACTACTCAACATTTTAATCCGCTATGAAAAGGACAATAAATTGTCTCAAAATAGCAGAGCCTTTAAACCTTTATGTTTAGAGAATAACGTTCAGTAGTCACCATCTGCACTCATATAGTTACTTGGGATGCCTTCCTCAAATTCAGGAGGTGAGTAATTAACCTCCTCATTGCCAACTTCATGTCTTTGTTCCTCAGTGTATAAATGGCAGGGTTCAGAATAGGCGTAATCAAGAAGTCCAGAATGGCAAGAAATTTATCCACTGACACTGTGTGAAATGGCCACAGATAAACAAAGATGCAAGGTCCAAAGAACAAAAGCACCACAGATATGTGAGCGGAAAGTGTAGAGAGGGCCTTGGACAAGCTGCCAGTTGAGCGTTTCCATACAGTGATCAGGATGAAGACATAGGAGACGATCAATAAGAAGAAAGTGCCCGCAGAAATAAACCCACTGTTGGCAGTAACCATGAACTCCATCTTTTGGGTGTCTGTACAGGCTAGTTTGATAAACTGAGGAAGATCACAATAAAAACTGTCTATCTCATTAGGACCACAGAAAGGCAAATGAGCAACAAAAGCTAACTGGGTCACTGAGTGAATAATTCTGATAACCCAAGCACCAGACAGAAATAAAACGCACATCCGTGGGCTCATGATGGTCAGGTAGTGGAGGGGCTTACAGATGGCTGCATATCTGTCCCAGGCCATGACTACCAGCAGCACCATCTCAGATCCACCCAGGACATGGAGGACAAATATCTGGATGACACACCCCTGGAAAGAAATTGTTTTATGTCCAGATGATAAGTCATAGATCATCTTAGGGACTGTTAAGGTAGAAAGACATAAATCAATAAGTGAGAGGTTTCCTA